>JABASC010003817.1:0-13226 GCA_019776185.1 Plutomurus gul
GCATATAATATGCTCTAGACATAAAAATTGCATAGTTTAATCGATACGGTTCTTAATATTGCATTCACGTAGTAGTTCTCTTTAGATTGCATTCACCTCCTCCAAAAGTACAAAGACCGTTAATGGTGACAGATGGAATGTGAAAATCGTCCAATTTAAAAATGTATCTCCACAATTAGTATAGGTATAAGGGAACGGTAGAAGTTATCTACTAAACTTGTTTTATCTTTGGAAAACTTTCACATAATTCAAAAGTTAATAAGGGTTTTGCATACCCAACAAAAAAGTTTGTGATTCGCAATTAATTAAAAGTTAACACCAGATGAAAAGCGATATGAATACAGAGGTCGAATAAAAATGTAACCTTTTGTTATCTCGAGTTAGTTGTAATCTCAGAACGTATCTCTGTTGTTTTTTTGCTACAAATCATCTGAGACTCTCGTTTGGATATACTAACAGAAGAGACAGTAAAGCAACAACTACCTAGACAGATAGTTGTTGTACTTACAAGTACTTACTTATTCGTCGACAGATGATACAATTTCATAATTTAAATTCATTGAATAAATGTGTAATTTATGGTAAATAAGACTAATTAAATATATCGCTACCAATAATTTCTGCAATCATACATTTATATTGTCAATGGAATTAGAAAAATTAAAAGTAAGAAATACATAATGGAAAGACTACGCCTACTTCTTATGTGAATACGGACTTTATGTATTTCTGATCCGAACGAAATGGATGCTGGTAAATTGAATTTTCATTTCTACGAATATGCACATACAATTTAGGTGAACAAGCTAGGCTTAACTCAAATGTGTCCGTTATTCTTACCACACACTCACTCTTCAGCAAAGTCTAGTAATTACATTCTATCTGCTTACAACTTACTGGAACTAATTGCTATCTTTCGAATTCAGTATTAATTCCTATTACTAATTAATATTCTGTCTGCAGTCATTGGTGAAACGCATGTTCCAGATTTAAAGTTAAATCTAGAATGTGCATCGTCAACCAAAGCACAGAGCGTCCCCGCTAGAGGTGAGTTCGGGTAGCACTTTTGGAAACCCGGTCCGTCCAAACCAGACTTTTCAATGGATTTCAAAAGCCCAAGCCCGTGCGTTTTCACCATTTCAAAACCCGACCAGTCCAAACCCGTAATAATTTCCCTGTTCAAATATCCGATCCGCCAAAACCCGATCGTAAAAAGCCCGACCCTTCCAAACCCGACTGGTTCGCGACCTAAAAAAGAAAATGAGGCTCTAAAACGTCTAGATTACGTACATTGCTTCCTCCACATTGACTCCATTCCGCAGTTCCTTTCGGGTACTTGATTTAAGACCAAAAAGCCCATCCGCCCAGGCTCGAAGGTTAAAAAACCAGCCCGGTCCCAGCCCCAAATATTTTCTCTCTCCAAATACCCGGACCATCCAAACCCGATTGCTGAGGAGCCCGACCGGCCGGAAGCCGAGTAGGGTGCCAGACTCACCTCTAGTCTCCACGCATGTGTTCGTTGATAAGACAGATCTTTGTGTTGGAGCTACAAGGTTGTGCGTGATGATGACCTCACCATAACACTGAAAGAATTAGTAGAATCTTTACACATTTGCGCCAACTTCAACAAATATAATTTAGACGTCTTAAATTCGTTAGACGTCAGTATTCATGCATAATCGCAAAAATACAGATAGTTGTGTCACAACAGTTATTTTTCTATACTTAATTATTTTTTACACAATTGTACTATTTTATGAAACTTGAAAAATTAAAAAATTCAATTTTAATTATATTTTTCTGACTTTGACACAGATGCATTTACTAAATAATCACAAATAATTGAATTATATAATATGTTATAATACTTATGATCAAACCTATATCTATAAAATATAGCTTCAACATATTCTCATTCAGATTATGACAATGTAATATAATTATCTCAAGTTTTGTCAAATTCTTATTCTACCCTTTTTACTATTCCTAGAGTGAATATGTAATAAAAAATGTCTGTTACTAACACTTTTTACTCGATAAAATACACGAACCTCAAAATTTTACAATTAAATTTCTGCTTTTATTTTTATTATATGTACAGACTAAATTGGTTCTTGATATTTAACACTTAGATTTACTAACAATAATAAAGTAGAATAATACTTTGCAGTTTTTATTTCAACTTTTCTGAATTTTATAATTTCTATAATTATTTCACAAATGTAGACTGACCGGAGTTGTATTTAAAAGATGTGAAAATATCTCAGTGTTTTTCAAAATGATTAGGTAGTATATTTGTCATTAGCACTCTTGAATTATTACAAACTTTGAAAATAGTGAACAGATTAGAGATCGAGCTTGCAGGAGGAATGATTTTTTTTAGAAACATGCTCCATCGTTACATAAGCATTCATAGGCATAGAATGCCATCAAACATTTTCACAAAAGTTTCGAATAGAATAGTATATTCCATGTGAGTAGGAGTCCGAAGCTTCCACTCTGATATGCATTGCACTCACTCTTTATATTTCATCCCTTTGAATTCTTTCTGAATTTTCTTTTCACGCAGAGTTGAGGATGCGTCAACACAAAGACAAAAGAAATGCTCATTTCCAATCCAACGAAATGTTTTCTCCGTATTTTCGTTTGTAAAGATTATGGAAAATTACAAAGACATTCTTCTTCATTTTCAGTTAGTGTTTGCACTTTGGCATTAAAAGAGATGGTGCTTACTAAAATCCATGTCAGAGTTTCAAAATAATATGTATGGGAAATCTGCAGTGCGTTTGTTGTAATTCTTGTGAAATGGTTGGAATGACGAGCTGGGTTGAATTGACTCAGTACCATTCAGGTCAACTAGGATTAGAACAATGCCTTTTTTAAAAGGGAAACATAAAAGTTTTCCTGTAAGATCTTCGTGGAATCTTGGGATGAGAAACTTATTTCCAGTCGCACGCCTTTCGTACCCACCGTGGCTACTACTTTTTTTTATTCGTTCCAGCACAACATGCATAAAAATACTTCTTGTCATACTCAATACTTTTATGTAAAACCTTTGAAGGATATCGAAACGTTTTAATAATTCTTCTTGAAAGGAAATGTAGGGAATACGTAGAGAGTGCACCAACTTTCCTTTATACTTTATTTTTTTAGTACAATCATAAACCCAAGCTGTGCGCTTCAAGCATTTTCTAAATATTTCTTATTACCATTTTTGTATTGTTTATAGTGCAGATATCAAGCGCTTTTATCATTTGTCCTTTTGTCTTTTATGGATTGAAGCAGGAATTAGGCATATGTACTATATATGAGATATTCTCCACGGAATCTCTCAGTTGGTGCACCACATTTTTAGATTTTGTTCAAATTTGGAGGAATGATGCCTGGCCCACCACAAAAAATACAAAAATAAAAATTCTACTTCTTAAGGGGGGAAGATATGGGGGTTTTGATGGGCTGACGGTACTTTTTTTTATAAAATCGAGAAATATATCGATTGCTACGCAATTTTTAAAAAAAAGGCTAAATAGATTTCCCATCCCGACATCGTAGTCTGGTTTGAAACATACTGGTTTAAGGGCGGGAAAAAAATACTTTAAAAAATCGTCATTTTCTATCTAAAGAAAGGGTGCTAGTGCTTCCAAACCACTTCCAATCCATAGAGCGTGGCCGATTACGTCTAGTGACAGCTAAACTCTGTGACTCCTACGTCAATACCGTAAGTCAACACATTTGACCTCCCGTTGACCCACACTTTTCTTAAGCTAAATCGATTCCTCTAGTCTTTCTGAGTATTCAAACTCAAATATCTTAATTAGATCGCGAGATTTTTCAAGGGAAAAAACATTATATTACAATTATTTCGTGATATCTCGGGAAATATTCGTCCTGAACCCTACATCACATTAAAAGTTGGGGTCAATTAGGGGTCAATCATTTGACCTCGTGTTGACCTACGGTATTGACGTAGGAGTCACAGAGTTTAGCTGTCACTAGACATAATCGGCCTTTCCGGTACTAAAACCATTTCCAATTTTTAATTTGTGTCCATGACGTGGATTTTTCAGTAGGTTAAAAAAGTGAATTGCCTGTACAGGTAAAGTTTGGTAATTCCAAAAAATGTTTGCCTTATTATTTTGACTCTGGAAAATGAATGTTTCCAATTTCCAGAAAAGTGGTACGAATATAGCTTCAAACTACATTTATGTTTTTCAGGCACATTGCTTTCCTTAATCTCTGACCATTTGTACGACAGAAAAATTATTAGAAATATATATCGTGACACTTCTGTAGAATAACGGTACACACATTTTGACAGAAGTTAGCAGTATGCAGGTTTTATGCATTTTACATTTTCAAATAAATCCATTGAATGCTGTAATCGAAAATAACCCAAGAATCATTTTTTTAACCGTGTTGGTTAACTTTAGAACCATTTGATGAGTAACTTTCTTGCAACAAATTCTAATTGTTGGAATCTACTGTCGTTTTAATAAGGAATAATGTGTAGCACTTTAAATTTCCAAGCATCGTCATTTAAATTTCACTGATACTCAGACTTTTAAGCAAAAAAAACCTTTTCAGAATGATGAGATGATCAATCCAATTTGAACAAACATTTGAATGAGTTCAAATTAAACCTTGCCTACAATTGGAATAGAAGAAATGTCTTCCAATATGAGTGCACTAGGAATAGTCCAGAGTCACTTCACAGCTCTTCCTCATTTGCACTTTCCTCACAGAGATGGTCATTGAATTGACGGAGTATAATGTTCCTAGTCACAAACCTACATACAAAACTAGTACTAGAAATACACGAGAGGATCGTTGGCTAAGAACTTGGATAGTACGGTTACACAGTGTGACAGCTAAGTGTGCACTCGACGAGAGGGATAGGACGTATTGTAACAAAATTCTTGTTCAGTGAAAACAGTTGGAAAACAAAGGAGAAAAATGCTAAAGGAAGGCTGGAAAAGAAAACAAGACAAAAGCGCAGAGAAAACAAAAGGAAGGAAAGAGAACGAAGAAATGAAGGTGTTAGGAAAGCGAGGAGGCTAATTGGAACAGTATGACCCTCATAACACTGACAATAAACTGTAAAGTGAAGCAGAGAGAGAGAGAGAGAGAGAGCGAGAAGAGAGAGAGAGAGAGACGGAACCAGGTGGCTGCGAGCTCGACTCATCATCTCTTTTCTTTTGGTGCGACCGTGCTCCACTTTCATCTTTTGATATGACTTCTCACAGTCGTCTCAACTATCATCATCATAATATTTCACTCGTAAACAAAGACCCACCATAAAATCCTCTCCGTCTATTACTATGGCTGCAATTAGTATGTTGCTCATCTGTGCCGTGTTCCGGCTGGCGCTCCAGAATCTCATCACTGAAGTAGTTACTACACTGTAGCAGTAGTGTTGTGCTATGCGTTGTTGTATACTTTGAGTGAGTCCAACGTTCACTCATTCTCCTCCAGAAATGAAGAGAAGGAGAACAGTCTCGAATTCGTGACTACTTAAGTTGCATGTTCTGTTAGATCGTTGTAATTGTACGGAGAGACACTGAAAAAGTTGTATCGGGACGGATACTTATTGACGTCAAATGTAAACGTGCCCAACTACACTTCTAGAATTGAACTGGATAATAATACTCGTGTGGATGACCTGAGTCGAGCAGAGACGCAGAACAGAAAGAGAAGCCCTAACAAGCACTTAATAGACTAGCCGTCCTGAAAGTAGAAGTAGAAACATTATTGTCGACACATTCTTCAATTCCCTACAGTAGCTTATATGTGATCTCGTTTATTTCTCCGTTTGCAGATGTAAGACTCGACGAATGCATTCTGTAAATTAGGCTGTGAAATGACTGTATCCTGCTTTATTAAATTGCTTCAGAGTACTAGAGTAGCAGTAGAAGAAACTTACAGTTTACAATGAAAACTTTTAAAGTATAAATATATTAGGAAACTATAAAAATTCTAGTAACATTGCAAATTGATAAAGGGAGCATATATGTAATTCCATGTAATTATATTAACTGTATGAAAAGATGATGACGAGTGAAATTCAATTATTAAGTTTCTTTGCAAGCGTCTTTCATAGGAATGTAGGTTAGGAGGTAATTTAGATTTTAAGTTGCTCTTTTTAATAGATTAAATTATGCTTCCACACGCAAAGAGTAGACATGAATTTTTAAAAGTTGAGGAAAAGTACACAAACAGTGGTTGTAGACAACGTGAATCAATATATCAGATGTTTCCCTTTTGGTTAAAAGACCGGTTTATGGCAAACAATTACATCGTCGCGGAATCAAAATTTCTGGCGCAAATAGTTTTGCATATCTGTGCCTGACTTTATCCAAATCCATACAATAATTTTAATCAATGGTTGTTACGATTGATCTTTAATGTAATTTGTGGTTGCTCCGTGCATATTTTCGGTTACAAAAACTCTCAGCTTCGGCTAAATGTTGATGCACACCAAAAATGTCTTTACACTCATCGATTAAAAATTATTACATAATTTGAGAAGTATAAGAAAATTAGGTTTTGCAGAAAATTTGGCAGTCAAAATAATAAAATGCACTAAAATTGAATGAGGGCACTTTTTCACAGTTTAAGAATTCCATTATTTGTAATTTGTAAAATTAAGAATGATTCTGTACGAGCTATTTAAAAAAGTGCAATAAATACATGGTGGTGGTGGAATTTTTATTAGAAAAACACTCGACACCATCAAACCAAAATGTGTACCAAAACCATTACCATTTTCTTCTAAAATGTGAAAATGAAGGTGTGCAGAGTACGCATTTGGTGTGGGCATAAACATCCAAAATTGTAATAAAGTGAGATTGAAAGCGAGATGAGTGAGTATATTGAGCGTGAATGTTAGTGTGCATAAATGAAGTAAGGATATAAAGGAGAAAGGAGACAGTGACAAGAAAGGGAGCCACGTCACATCATTCTAGTTTTAGTTGCAGACGACCATGAGAGGGAAAAATAATTTGTCATTCCGGCTCGACATGTCTCACATCATACGCACAGCGTCCTGGCCCCAAAGAAAGGAGAGAAAGCAGAGAAAGGAGAGAAAGACATTGAGGGAGTTGAAGTAGAATGGACAGGACGGAAGAGAAGATACATAAATAGTGCAGACGAAGACGAGTTGAGCTGACGGAAAGCGGAGCTTTCACTATTTCTATAATAATCATAATCATTATCATCATCATCGCCAGGATGATGATCATGGCGGCGCGCTCGCTCACCAACATTCCAGATTTCCTTCAGTCGACTCAAGTCAAGGAAAGTGTGCACATTTATAGAATGCCATTTCCCATACATTCTGTCTTGTCTAACTCAGTGGTGTGTTCATAAACACAAACCATGACGATGATAACAGAGCGGTTGTTTTCTAATGTGGAATAATATATGGCAAGTGTTGGTAGACTGAGTGCTGGGAAGGCGATGCGATGAGTTGTCACTGTGCTTACGTAAGATGATCCTCACTAAGCCAAACTACCAGCACAAGCTCTGCCTGTGTCACTGCTACAACAACTACCGCCGCCGTAGTATCGCCAGGGAGCCAAAATCCTGGAGTATTTTCAGCAACAGTCCCATTTATTATCTTATCATCTTATCTGCACTTGGAATACATTTCTTAACAGTTGAATTATCATTAAAAGCGGCATTCACCAAAAATAATACGTGCACAGCTCCAAATATCAACTCCTTCAACAAAAAACATTTTTTAACACTGTTATTTGCTGTTTTCTTTCATTTGTATGAATTGTATCAAGGTTTCCTTGAGTCCAAAAATACTAAAGATTCGGCTGCTACTTACAATTAGTTTCCACCACTACATCTGACGCTTTCGCCATTAAATAGTAGTGTAGCGATTTTTAAAATAACAAATTCTTAATCTCGAATACTTGGTAGAAATAATTACTCTCTGTACTTTCTGTCAGTCGTTGAAAAAGTGAACCATAATTTTTGATAAATTCGAAATCGATGAGGACCCGACGAGATACTTTATTAATTAGCTTAAAATTTCGATATTTCAAAAACTCACTTAATAATAGAATAAAGTGAAACCATTACACTTATTTAGAAGCACTTGTGGGATTTTAAAGCGTAGTACCAATATTTGGGTTTTGGCAAGATGATGCACATTTCCCGCAAAGCATGAATTTTGTGCAATATTTCCATTCTAATAACTTCTTATTTTCGTAGAAAAGGGACCGGAGAAAAGTGTGAGTCTGCTACAAAGTGTGGGGTGGGGGCAAGCGTTAGAAATGCCATGTTGCAAACCAGTACGCGGCACAAAGACTGTAAGGTCCCATGCAATATTATATACGCTGTCATAACGAGGTAGATATTACAGCCGTCGCCCTCCCCGTTGTCGCTTCGCACTCTTTGCATCTCTCGGCACAAATATCACATCACCGAGCGCAATGACAAATTTTTTATCATAACAGATAATTTGATGGTTGAGAGTTGACTAGCGTGCCTTAGCCTACTTACTGGCTTCACTTTCACCGTGTGACGACTCGGATGCGATGTGAAGCGATGCGATTCTCTCGCTGCACGACAACAAGGACGCTTCATGGACGAACAAACACTATGGCAAATATGTCATCTCTCTTCAAAGTCAAAGTCATAGTTATGTAAGCAATGGCTAATGTCAACATCCACATCAACGTCACCGGCATTTCCACAACAACCGGTCCACCCAACCGATGCTAATTCCTATTCCACTTACAATCACTATACAAACCCTTTTTTCTGCTCGCATTAACGACCTATTGTACCAGCATTACTTTCAGAGATGATAGCAGTCCATCGTTCTCTCATTGTGAGCTTGGAATTCAAAATTCAGCGCTCATACATTAGCAATAATCGCTGTGACAATTACTCTCTGACTGAATACACGTCCGCTACGTCCAACACTATCTTAGAATAATCTATCTTGTTTTCAGCGAGGGATTTCCTCCACGGCTGCTTTTTTATCATCACAAAGGTGCACCCACACAAACAACCGCCTCTTATGATGATGGGTGAAAAGGGTGGGTGAAACATTGCAGAATGGTTTTAGTGCCGATGATGGAAACTAATCGTTCACACGGAAAATCTCAAATTTCAGCTGTCAGTCTCTCCCTTTTATTACAGCAAGGTAATCCACCCATTTTGACTGGAACCGTGTCGCTTCAAAACAAACAGAAACCAAAAAATTTATTCAAGGACGTCAAAGACGGATGCATAACATTTCCAATTCACTTTCACAAAGTTTCATTTGCACGAATTGGAACTGGACGTATGTTTAATTTGCATGAGGAAAATATCCGGATAATCTCCCTTTACACCGCATATTATATGTGACCAATATGACCCACTTTTAATTAAAAAATTTATGTTTTAATTTTATAAATATTTGAAGAATAACTTTCAAATTTATGGCAATTTTTAACAAGTTAAACATTTTAATTTAAAATCATTTGAACTAAAAGTCATGTAAAGCCACAGCAAATTTACATTAATATGTTAAAATTCGTTAATATCTCTTATAAAATTTTAAGTAGAATATATAAGTATTAGCACATTATTGTCACATTTCTCCCTTAGTATGTAGTTTAATGAAGTTATTCTGTTGTATCGAAGTCACTGTGCCAAACAAAAATGTAGTATGATTGTGAAATTTGTCACTTGCAAGTAATGTGATATTCATGAATGGACATACCATGAATACCTTTTGGTATCCGCTAGAGGGTATTAGATTCCACATGGTATTTTTAAGATGAGGAATTTATGCATTGCACTAATTTGACCTGTTTACTTTGGATAAAGGTGTCGCAAAACCGCAAAAGTAACGACTTCTATTCAAAACAGGTAAAATATGCGTGGTGACTAATGTATTATGAAAGCTTCAAATCAATTGAATCTTACCTATACCTACCTTACCACTAACAATTAGACAATTTCTGTGAACTTCTCCTGTAGGGTGGGGAAATAAGACATTAATTTTCATATATTAGTATTCATATTTACAAAATCTGATTCATTCATTGATACACCCTGGTGTGTATCAAATGTTTTCATAAAGAATTGAGGATTTCTGTAAAGATGCACACACTCAGCTCACATGTGTAGTTACCTCACAAAATACCACACATTTTTTTCAAAACCACAGCGATCACGATCTTTTGTCGAATGCAATTTTGCACATCATCAAGTTTTGATAGCATTCGCTTGATTGTACAATTTTTTTCAATGTACAAAAACACGAATACTCGTTCTAAATAATAACTATAATGGGTATAGCAGATATCGGCATTGTGAACGAGGGATTAAATGGAATAGAGGGAGTTTTATGGCACTAATAATTCAAGGGCAGGTTTTTTATTTTGATGTGAAGTCGATAGATAACAGAGCGTGAATTGATTACTGTATCCTTCACCTGTACAGAAATAACAGAGTGAAAGTCAATCTTGGAGCGATGGTACGATACCGTGGAGAAAAAAGTATAATTTAAGCTGACTCTTATCACACCATATGTCACTGCCAATTTTTGGCTTCCTGGGCGGTTTTGCCCAACATTACATCGAATAGTCCCAAACACATCTTTTTATCGTAATACAATTTATTAAATAATATACCCAGGTTCTATTCGCTTCACTTTTATACCGGGGTAATTTTAACTCTGGATTAACCACTATCCACTAAATAGACACAGTTTAGTTTTTATATAAAGTAAGATTTGAACTGTCCTATCCTCTGAAGAAGGATTTAATAATAAATTCTAATAATAATTTGAAACTGTTTTCATGCTATTACGTAGAGGAGCATTTATAGCGAAAATCGAAGTCCATTTTATTACACAAAGATTACCTATGTAGACAGCGAGATTATTTCATTGAAAAAATTAAAGGGGTCTTCTGGTTAGTGTCAACAGTGCATTGGATTTAATTCTAGATATAAATTTAATGTGCCGTTATTAATTACTCTAATTGTGAGATATTAATTAGCACATATTATGCATTGCAACATGTTGAAGGAGATTTTGTGCAAGCAATAAAGATAAGTGAATAGATATTATTTTCGAATTTTTAAGCAAGGGGCAACTCACAATCAGTGAATAAGTATGAACCGATTTATTTTGTTCTTGCATTAAAGGCGGGTCAATGATAAATAAGTTCATCCTACATGATGCAACATGATTGAATTTTTAAATGTGCAGTAATTTAATGTGAACATTTCGTAGTTTATAAATAGCAGTGTTGCATAAATGTTTGCCTTCCCTCTTTCTAATCAAATTTAGCAAATGTTATCACTTAAGTATAACTAACGCACCTTTTGTGCAAAGTGTTCAATACAAAATTGATACCGGTAAGTACGTTCCAAATATGTTGTAATCGGCATGGACAAACGGAGCGTTCTCGTTTTAGTTTAATTTTTTCGATTTTGTTTATGTTTTCTAAAATTTTGAGACATATTGGACACTCTTACAACCTCTAGAAATATCTGCCTAAGTCATCCCAATATCATACAATAAGCGTTTTTTTCAATAGTTCACCCAGCAATTCCTGGTGGCGGCGTCACATAGACCATATTTTTGCATCATTTTTTGAAATCTGCATATCTGCAAATGTAGCTTCTCTTGGTCTCTGAAACACGGAGAATATCATTGAATAATGTTCGAGCCACAGACGCCATCTATCTTAAAGAAAAACCACTGTTCATTAATCAGGTGATTGCTCGCTATGTGGGGATGGTGCAGTTGGTGGAGCATGTAGCCGGAGACGGAGCTTGGAGCTGGCTCCGAACCACTGGTGGGAGGACATGATATAGCACTATCCGGAGCTTGGAGGTGACTCCGGACCACTCGAAGGAGAACTAGCTGGAGCCGGAGCTTAGAGCCAGAGCGCGGACCAGACTCTGGACCACTTGTAAGAGGACCCTTCATGGAGCTTGGAGCAGGATCCAGAGCTGGATGGCCCTGGATCCGGCAACATTTAGAAAAGAGTGAGGTTAGGTTGAGGAAAGATATATTCGGGAAAATAAAAAACTGTGTGTATTGGTGTGTATTCTATTGGTTGAGTCACGTGTTGTTAATAAATTAAATCAAAACCTTTAGTATAGAAAGGATATAGGCGATGTATGATGTATATGTATTTGTGTATTTTGTAATAGACATGTGTAGTTGTGTATTTGGTTTGAGAGAAATTTTAGATATAAGCAAGTGTAATGTTGTTGAACAATCATTATTGCAGTAGACTTCGAGCTGATCAGTCTCATAATTTTTCTCTCTGCGAGTATGTTATTTTTTTTTAAATTTTGTACAAGTAATAAAATTCTGATTTGTGTTTACTGTAAAATCGGACTGTTGGAGTGTAGATAAATTGTTGACTTTGAATTTACTCCGACCTGTCGTAAAGCATTGAAATCGGTTCCTAGTTCCGGAGGACATTGTGAAGTAAGAGGGTATGCTGATTGGAAGCTGTCATTGCATCTGAGTTGCATAAATAGTTTTTCTAGTCTATGGAGAACACTCTGAAACAAATAACTTTTAAATCAATCAAGCACAGCGTCCTTACCCGAGTGATTATTTAGAATTAAAACTACTCATTGATGTTAAATATTTATTTTTTATTTCGGTATAAATATAAACAGGGCTGGCGAAAAAAACTATTGTGGATGAAGGAAACCACATTGTTTGCCGGAAAATGTACATTTTAGTGCATTTACCTTCTTCGCTGATGATTTGATTGGTTTCTGCTATTTAATACTCCAATGGAGAGTTACATTCAGTAGAATGTTGATCTAATGAGTTGCAGCCAAAAAAACTATATATCTTTACTATCATGGTAAGAAATATTTAATTTTTCATTGCGCATGTAATGGGAGTAATGGGCGCTTGTAACTTTATGCAGGGAGAGTCATAGGTAGAAATGTAGGATTGAAAGGTCGTGGGGCTTCCTAAGCATTGTTAGTTAGTGAAAGTACAAGTAGAAAATATGTTTGCTTGACTTATGGCCGACTTGGCTTTTTCTTCTGTCGTGACTTCCCGTGGGTTCCTATGTAAATAAAGTAAAGTACGACAGGTCGTTTGGAGAAAGTTAGAAAGTTGTGAGGAGATGACGACGGAAAGCTCTGGTAGGGTGTTCTTAACTACTCACTCTTCCCCAACGCTGGAGTATGTTTACTGTGATCGTGTGAATACGAATACATATACACATACATAC
>JABASC010003818.1:0-13223 GCA_019776185.1 Plutomurus gul
GAGACCAGCAAATTCGTCCGTCCTTTTTCCCTTTAATTCATGTTCAAGTCAAACCTGTTGGTCAATTGCTCAGATCCAATATGAATCTTTCTCACACAAATCTAAGTACAATGTATGTATATATACATACTCAATACTAACATGGTGGTGTATCACAGCTTACAGACTTACAGAGTACAATCCTCAAGCAAATTCTTCATTCCTTATAATATTAGTATTAATGGCGAATGTTGAGGGGATGATGGATGCAGCACAACAACGTGTCATTATTATGTAATTATAAATCTTCCTTTAAAATCCACAACCAAGTAAGCAAATGCTCGCAGGGTGTTTTCCTATTCTATTGTTCTTCTAGTCCATCCATGTATTTAACCATTAGTCATCCTCCATATATCATTTGAACTGATTAACGCGTACATGCATTATTATTATTATAACGAGTTGCAGAAAAAAGTGCTCTCACGTACTTACTTTAAATGACAGTCGGATAGGAAAATATGTTGGGAGGGCGAGCAGTCGGCAAATTATGCCAAAAATTTAGTAAATTGTAACTGAGTTCCTACAATTAATATTAATATCGAGTACGAATATCGGAAGTTTTTGCTAAAGAACAAGATTTGGCATCGGAATACGCGTATGTACATACATTGTGTACTTTACTACTTGTAGTAGTACTTAATTAATAATTTCGTAATGAAAATGAAGTTGAAATGGGAAGGAAGGCAGAGTTCGTTCATCATCATTGCATCTGTCTACACAGTTGTGCAGTGTGCTTGTCTATATCTTTTACTTAATATCCGTAATTGCACCCAACTGGATTTTAATCGTTGCAGAGACAAGCTTTGAATGAGTATCCTGTGTATTTATTGCTCTATGGTCGTTAGATAGACAAAGTACACAGCAGCAGCGGTGAGCAGGCCAATTACAAGTTAATCAAAGTGAAACAATTGCTTGGAAATTGTGACAGGACAGGAGGCTTTTTCAGGAACAATGAAGAAAATCTAAAGCAGACGATAAAATTAATAGCAAAAGTTTGATGTTCTGATTGTAATTGTGTGCTGTCTGAAAAATGGGCAACGTGAAACATACACATAATTCACTTCACGCTCCATCTCAACCACCATTTATAAGAATTACATAAGCCTTTCAGCTAAGGAAATGAAATGAATATTCGGACAAGATGTTGTAGAGCTGGGATCAACTTTCAATTTCTGAAGTGTGCGGCATCTGTGAATCGACTCCAGGGCATTCAAACCGAATTAAATGGTGAAATTTTACTCGAATTTATTAGTAACAAGAATCAATAAATTTTTAACTGATTTACATCGATTATCAAATCGAGGAATTTAACGTTAAATCAAGGAAAAGTCCCCCAAATTCAAAATAATCGAAATGTAGGAATTTAACTGAATTACCCGGCATTGATTCCAATAAAATTGTACGAAATTCCTACATTGAAGTAGAGGAAATACTATTACATAGAATTTACATGGAATCGATTCGACGAATTCAATAGAAAATCGCAATAAAGTTTACTCGAATTATATAAAAGCAAATTTAAATCCACTTACAAATCACGAAATTACATGTATTTAATTACTTGAAAATGGTTTACTCGGTCCGACCGCTACTGCGATTCCTTAAGTGTTACAGATGGTGGTACGAGTTCACGTCATTCCTTTGCTACGAAAGGATAAAGTACAGAAATACTGTGAGAATAGGGAAAGACAACAAACATCCAATCAATCTATTTTATCTCGTCCTGTCTCATCTTTATTTCGCTTTGTCAATATATTATTGCTCTATGCACACGTTCACTACACACGCGTTCTATTCCTACGAAAAGTAGTAAAGAGGGTCCGTTGTGTTGTGAGCGAGTGAGCTCGAAGAACCAAGGCATTATTTATTGTTATCAAAAAGACAAGCAAGAAGAGAAACAAAGACTCTCGACTGGTTTCTATCTTCCAAAGCTGCGTCGTGAACCTACAGCATTTTTTCGAAGAGCCTAAAGACACACACACATCGCGCGCGTCCTTTATTCCTAGATGAAGATGAACGGGAAAGACTTCAAATAGCACATAACAACAACAACAGAAAATGGTCATTGTCTTATTCAACGTAGCCCCAGTATTCGATAGCGTTTGCAGTTTGAGAGTAAATAATTTCATAAGAATATTTATGAAATGAATGAAAGAACGAGACAGTTTGGGTACTTCGAGAGACACGGATTGCAGAAGATGCACCTTTTGGCAAAAAAAATATTTCAGCACAGCAACCACGTGTTTCTTATTTTTCCTCGTATCTGTTGGTATATTGGTGTTGCTGATGCTGTAACTTAAGATCTCTGTTCATCCTCATTTATTTATGTTCTAAGCTGAAGCAGCATATAATATTATTATGGTCTCTTCTTCTGGAATTGGAATCGTATCTGACGGACTTCATGTGAGTCGTGCCCAATACCTTTGTCCTTTTTCGCTAACGTCTCTCTCACTCGTATCTGTGTACATTAGCGTTAGTCATTGAGTTATTTACTCTTCCTAATGTATCCTTAATGCTGAAAGTAATCTAATGGGTACCAAGTACCAGGTAGTTTGATCTGTAGATGGTCGTATGACGTTTAATTCCCACAGACCAGTAGAGCATACATTTCCAATGCAGTAAGATGATATTCTCGTGGCGAGGAGTAGAAGACGAATGAATGGAATCGGAACACTATTTCAGCCAAAAAGACAATAGGCTTATCATAATCACAATGATGATGAATACTTTCACTTTCACGATATTCATATGCATAGACATACAAACCTGTGAGCTGCCTTTGTATGCGATAATATTGCACACATATGTGTATACTACATTCACTATTTAAGTATATTATTATTATAAGCTGACGATAAACACTCGAGAGAGAGAATTCCTCACAGACATAAAATTAATAGTGCAAGAGGGGCGCGCGGTGAAAGAGATACAACAGACTTTACATGAAGTGAACTCGGCTATTTCGATTAAAGGTTTTAGGCAAGTTTACTATTATATAATCTGTAATAATGTCATTAATACATTGAATGTTTTAGGATACTGTTGACGGTGTAATAATGCACGAAAGTACGAATATATTATGCAAATAATTTAAAGTGCGCTCTTAGGGAGCACGTACAGTCACTATTTTATTTTAGTACCACCTCCGACCTCCTTGTCGTATCTCCCTGTGTACATAATAATAATGTATGGGTTTGCTGTACTAGCTGTACCATTAAATAAATGAGATGCGGAACTTGCATTGCGTGACGGTGAGCACGAAATGAATCTCTGAATTCATAAATAAAATAATATCTGTATTGGCAATGAGATCTGTCTGGTAAAAATTGCTCAGTGAAGAATTTTTTAAAGTTTGCGCCTTCATTACACAAATGCGTGCACCAAGCATATTTTGTTTACTATTATCTCATCAATTATAATATTTAATATTTTTATCGTACATTATCATGCAATTTGTACTGCAATTTTTGCAATTTGCATTTTATGCTATTCTTATTTTCTGTTACATTCTTTTTAATGCAAAAATTAATTCTAACGAATTGTGTGTTGACTCAGCTCAGTCTGCTGTGTACTGTTTGTGTGGTTGACAGAAGGCCTTTATTATTGTTTAGATCAGGTTATGATGGCTGGATCTTGACGTGACACTGATTTCGTTTCTGTGTGTGCTTTGCTTTGATTGTTGTTGTAAGTTTGGACTGCATTTCTACCTGCACACTTGCATAATGGAATTGAGTGCCGCATCTTCTTCTTTCCCATTTGTGCAATAAAAAATTCTTTACCACGCTGCACGCTACACCGAGCATTCTATTTCATTACACTCTTCATTCTCTTAAATGCACAAAGGTAATAATGCAAATTCAACAAATGAAGTATGATACATTGGCAATACTCAATAATAAAAGAGTGCTCGCAACCTGTTCACTGTGTTCACATTGATTTCGTCCACGTCTAAATGTTACTAACTCAAGTCAATTTGAATAATCTAACTCATTTAGAGCTATAAAGTGTGCATCTGAACACAATTCGATTTTTATTTAGTACGCTCGTGAATTCTAATTAGTTACCTCGTTGTCTGTGAATCCATTGCAAAATATTAACTAAATTTATTACAATACCTACAATACGTACATACGTGTACAAACAAAATTCTTCCTCTACAAACAGCAAGAAATATACTAAATCGATTATTGGGATAGCAGAGGAATACACAATATTTTTTTTCATTTGGTGCCTGGTGATTTGATCACTGTTGCTGACAGTTAGCGCCTGTCAGCAATCACACTGTTTGTGTCTTCACACACATAAATAAAAGCAGGTCTAGAAAAATCACGGTCGATGAATCAAATTGTTTTTAATGAGCGGAAAAAAATTGTAAGCCAAAACTTCAGCAGGATGTGAATGGATAATCAATTTTAGGTACCTGTACAAAAAAGATTTTGCAGCATCTATTAAATAGATTTAAACCATAGATAGACAAAAATCCGTGCACATTCCAGACGCATTTTTATTTTTATCCTAAATATCAGATGAGAAGCTTAAAGGTAGTGCCAGTGGCGTAGCCTCAGATTTCTCTTGCGCAGGGCTTAATAA
This sequence comes from Plutomurus gul, assembly GCA_019776185.1. NCBI lineage: Eukaryota > Metazoa > Arthropoda > Collembola > Entomobryomorpha > Tomoceridae > Plutomurus > Plutomurus gul. The sequence goes on from JABASC010003818.1 coordinate 4,630, forward strand.
ATTAGGTATTTACCAAGTATATAAATTTAAAATCATACATTGCAATTTTAAATGCGTGTTTCGACCTTGAAGCCAAAACAGACGCATTGCATAGAAAATACAATCCGAAAGAGCAAGCAAAGTATATAAACAAGTATGCACAAAAAGCATGAACAAAGCCCATCTAACCGTTACCACCACCCGAGTGTATATATCTTGCGACATTAGCAACATATCCATAGATTTCCTGTTCACTTTTCGTACGCTTTATCATTGCCAATTGCTACAAATAAAATGCTTGGATTTCCTCTTAGTTTTTCATTACAGTCGTTATAAACTATATTTCTACAAAATTTCAATTCTGAAAAAACAAAAAAAACTCCTCCTACGTGTTCGCTCTTTCAATGCATGTAGAATGTGAGTTGTTAGTTGTTAGTTTGTTAGGAATGCTTGCGCCACAAAATATAAGTAAAAAATCTCAAAAATGAAATGTTTGTATCGCTTGATATGGACACTCTGTTGTAGGAACGGTCGGATTGATCAATGGTCGTTCTTTTAATTTGAACATTTTAAATATACTTTTTCTAGTAAATTGTTTTGAAATTTCATTAAGTTTTTTAGTTTTAAGTGTGCAGTGGAATCTGCGGGGTGAATTTGAACCCCCAAACTAAGCCGGTCGGCTCGACGCCACTGGGCATTGGGAGTACAAAATTATGGGAAAGTATATCTAATACTACTTCTATTAAATATTAAGTAGCAGTGGATGATAATAAAAACAGAAATCAAGGCGAGTACGCAGTAAACTTTCCTGAATTTTATCAACAAATCAACAATAAGAACAAAGAACAATAATCGCCATTATGGATTATCAATTGAGGCAAGGAAAAGTTGAAGGTCTCAAAAAGTACCTTTTAGTTCGTTGTTAGTTAAACTCTCTATCATTATACTACCCAAACTTCCACTGACCATTATCCTTTAATGCAACTATGCAGGTCAATTCAGATACACACAAGAACTACATAGCAGAACCGTTTACAATAATAAACGAAACGAGCAGACAATCACACTCTAGGGAGCTAACAAGCGCGAAAATCAGAGCAATCGGTACACGTCCATTTAATTGCTACCTTGTCTTGTCTCCTCATGTCATCATTGACCATTGACAATCAAAACTCGAAGCAGGAAAGGGAAGGCCATTTCGTCCATCCACACACACCACTCACAACAATCACACAGAGGAATGCATATTATTATAATAATACAAATAAACAATCGAAGAAAAATATTTTCTCTCCTCACCAAACGCAACAGAAGCAATCATCCAAAAAAATGAATTGACAAAGAGATGATTTGAAGACGATAATAGCCTCCACTATTGTAACGTCAGAAGAAATCATAATATGGAAATCATTAGCTAATTGCTGTGATTGACAAATTAGTACAGAACTAAAATCGAAGATCAGAATGTGAAAGAGAGGATTTGCAATTGATGTTCTTGTCACGTCCATGTCAATAAGTCAAGTCAATAAGGAATACCTATACAGACTACAAACGAGTGCATAACGATGATGCACAATATTTAGAAAACCGGCTTACTGCTCCCTATTACTTACTTCGTGCACTGAAAGGAAAAACGTATTGGACATATTAAATGGTATGTGAAAAGGCTCTCTAAAATGTCAATTCAGTCACAGGGATCAATAAATCAAATTCCAATAATGCACTGATCCTGACACCTCTGTTGATACTCTCACTCACATTCAACAAGGCCTACAAACAATGGATGCACGGAAGATTGCAATCACGCCATTTAACGACTGATCATTATTTTTTCCTCATCTTTCCATCCTATATTTAGCTTGTAGCAATATTATCATTATATTATTACATGGTGTTGGTGTCATCTCTTATTGGCAAAATACAATTATATTCTTCTTCTCGTATAGAGGAATAAATATAGTAAATAGTAATACAATTATGAAGACACATGCGATATGACGTGTTCATAGATTCAGAATAATAACAGTAGTTCCCCGACTTCATGTCAAGTACACGAATATGTTGACATGACAGAATAGAAGATGAGCAGGCAAGGCGAGTTCATGAGCAATCAATATTCATTCATCAGACCTAATGACGATGATAATATTTAATATTATTTTATTACGCTATGCACAGACCAGATTAGATTACATTCTATTGCTACAGAATAGAGATTAGACACAGAGAGTGTTATCTATTGCACTTATTACATACATTATTAACTGTTTACATATATTACACAGAATATACTGACACATTTAATGCACGCAACAATATTTAATCTTTTTTTAAAGAAATTGTCGAGTTTAAGGGAGAATACAGATATGGTTTGAATTGATCAATTGCCGGTGGTGGTATGGTGCTTTATGTACGTGTGATGTACATTTTATGATTTCACAGACAGGCAAACGAGTGTAACGGTGTGCAAAAGTCGATAATGATTAGTTGAGAAATAGAAAATAAGTTTAATATCACCCCGAGATGAACAACTTACGTGTGCAACGATTGACGTTTAATGTTAACGTAACAAATAATAATAACATAGACCATCATCCATACAGGTTCCCTATGATATAACACCAATACATGCACTTGTGGAAATATTTCTCTTATATGTAATCACACAATTCACATCTCTCTCATCTCTCTCTCTGTGTGTGTGTGTGTGTTTGTGTGCCGTGCAGAAAGTAGAAAAATGTTGGCAAATTAGGATTTCGCATTATTGGCAGGGAGATGCGCGAGTAGTGTGAGTATGAACGATGAGATTGTAGGAATAAAATGAATCTCTTTGCTTCTGCTGGACTGTGAGCAACGTTTCGCTGAAGACGATCTTGTTGTTGTGAGAGGAGAGGTGTGTGCCGTATTTATTACACATTGTATTGGTGCACGTATTGATATAATGGGGAATAATTGCCAGCAGTTTTGTACCTAATCGAGCACCAACATCAATATACTTAACCAAATTCCTTCCAACACCAACAAACTGATTACTACAGATTACAGATGTAGTCTCGCCAGTCTCGGGAAATTGTGTCAGAATATTGTTACACGTATCCACGTATCTTTCTACTTGATAGTTAGGTATATTGTTTATATTCTGTTTTAACTTTATAAGGTATTCATAAGAAAGTAGACGCACATTCTACACAATTCATTCTTCTGTATTCTTCTTCTTCTTTTTTAACTTATTTATCGTCCATATCACAAATGATGGCATCATCATTCTTTTAACTTTTTATGCGAAATCAAATTCCCCTCTATTCCTATTAGTATACACACATCGAATAAGAGGTACTATATAATATAACGATATTGTTGGTTTGACTTTCGAGTATGGCTTTGACTTGCCTTTGCCTTGTAAATGCTGAAAACAATTATTCCTTGTAATCATCCCTGCAAATCATTTCAAAAGATGCAATTACTCCACTTTAGTGGTCAACTCTTTTTTCAAGAGTCAAAGCACATAATCTGAACTGACATGACACTGATAGGTCACTGAATAGAGGAAACCGTTCACTGAATGCAATGACGATGCACCACGCACCACTCTCTGTCATGACTCCCTCCTGTGCTATAAGGCTATTTCGTTTTGAAGGAGAGAGAGAGGATAGAGGATCATCCTCTAAAAGTATAGAATGGGAAATGCTAAATTGTTTCTTATTTTTTTATTAGTAGTGTATGCAGAATTGAGAATAGATAGTATATTTATACGACATACCAATCAGATTCAGACAGAGGCAACAAATTAGGAAAGTGAAACATGTAATTGGCTCAGGCTTCTCCTTAACGATATCCAATCAATACCAATCAATGCCAAAGTCTAATTTAAGCTTGTTGATTCGATTTATTTCATGATTAGAGGCACCATTTTCTAACCATTAGATGTACATTCGATTTCGATCTTCTGGGCTCAATTTGGGAAGGAAAACTTTGTTCGTTCAAAGATATCTCTTTGTGCATTGTGCATTTTGCATGCTGTCTGCATCCCTAATTTAATCACTTCGAGATGCTCTTTGCTGGTTTTGATAGGAAGTATAATTGGATAGTAAATCTTGAAGGGATGAAATACAGTCAAGTCAGTCACAGTGCGAGCATCAAGGCAAAATATCGATCATAAAAACGGATTATTTACAGGCCATAAATAAATCCCAGTCTTTCTATTCATCAAATTCCTTATCCAAATATCTCGAGAAGAATCATCCTTCCTTTTTCATCATCAAGGTTAAATAATGCGATCACGTTCTTCATTATAAACATTTCTTAGAAAATAAATGCATTTTTTGTTAATAAAGGATATATTTCTAAATGTTGAAAAATGCAGACTTAAAAGCTTGGCTTGAATTGTAAATTTTACTGGAAAATTTAACATTCTTCTGTGAACATGTAAAGGAGGCCATGTTAATTACTGTATGACCACAGAATAAACAGCGGGTGAATTTGAATTTGACATTAAACAAATTTCGTACATTTGCTTTCTGAATTAAAATACAATACCAATAAGTTAATTGGCCATAAAATTTTTATGCGTGATGACTTTCAAAGTATTTATATGCAGACACGCACGCATTCGCTTTTTTGATGGCCTACATCACCAACGCCCACGAACTAATAACCGAGCGTCGTGTCTAACCGTATGTCGCGTGATTAGTATTTTTGAAGCATGCAGCACCAAGGCGCATGCGTAAATGCATACCGAAGCAATTCAAATGGGTCATAATTTGTACTTATTACTTATTGTTATTAGAAACTTGCATCTATAATTAAATTTTGCTTATAAATAATGAAATGCACGGAGCAAATATTTATTCTTCTGGGCTTGGTCTCGTAATTTAATGATGCGGTTTTATGGACAACAATAAAGATGCGATTGAGGTGCAAGCACACGACCTGAGTCCACTGAATGAGAAGGAGTCCACAACAATGGAATATTACATACATTGAGGGACGAAAGGCTCGTCCGTCATTCTTATGTCATGTCAAATGCTACAACAATGGCAATAAGCGTCACAAATATTCTGATTTATAAATCCCCCCTCCCCCACTGCCCCACTTCAATACATAATAATAAACAGATCATCTTCTGAAGAATTTGACCTCTGCCATGAAGTCATCAAAAGGAAGAAGTGTAGCTGTTGGCTGCCACTGAAAAGCACAATGTCGTTCACAATAATAAGTGGCTGACAACGGGAGAGCATTAATATTAATGAATTGTCTCATCCACTGCCACCATTCCACCTAATTCCACTTTATAATACAATAAGAAGGTATCCACATCATATATTACCTGTTCGTGCACAATTCCCCTTTATACGACACATATGTTTGTATATCTCTGTGTATTTGGTTCATTTAATTCAATGAACATGAATTAAGTGCATCTGCATGACTTGATCTCCTCTAAATACCTATTACACACTACTTACTAACTTACTACTACTTTCATTCTCAAAACTGCTCCTGTTGCTCTCATGCTGCTCTCGTCTACAGCCTCTCTTCTTCTGGCAAATCTCTTATTCGAATCATGCAAAAAATATGTGCACATATTTCAAGCCCCCATTTCATTTCTCTATCCATCTCTTACATCTTATAAAGTGGACAAGTGCATCTTGACATGTAATTTGTGTTTCTATTATAGAGAGAATAGTTGATGTGTATCATTCTTTAATCTGTTCAATTTAGATAGCAAGTAGCAATGACATGCTGCTCTAATTGTTGCCCATTAGTTCGGTAATAATGTTATGTCACTGTGCGACTCTTTCTTTTGTAAAGCAAATGTTATTCCAAGCAGAGACAGATACAGAGACAGATTATTGGATCGGAGGGAGCTAATTGGATAGTTGATTCAACTTTAAAGAATAAACGGTGATGCTGTGAATGAAATTTTAAGAGAAAGAAGAAAAAGTATCGATCTGCCTTGTACGCACATATTACTTATTATTATTATATTGAAGTAAACTTCGTAGATTGTGTCGACATCGAAGAATTGTTGATTGTTGTGTCGTTGTGTTCATGCGTGAATGTAGAACGTGGATGCTCCACTTCTGAAAGATGTCATTCTCTCCACAAAAGTCAGAAAAGAATGCAATAAGCGACTCTGAGGCAAAACAGAAAGCCGAATCGAACAAAGTTACCAATAAACGTTTAAAGATCTTGCAGCTCTGCGGATTGTATTGTGAATGTGGTCCTGTCCTGTCATTCTGCTCAGATGATGACAAAGGGGCAACGTGCACCACTATGTACTCTCTGCTCATCCATAAGATGAAGTGTAGCGGAGTAGTATAAATGTAAGAAGAAGCATATATATTGAGATAAATACAGGTAATATAGGTGAAATATATGAGAATACATTACATAATGAGAATTGAGTAGAAAGAGCATAATGTGATATCCGCCTGTATCGTGTCCCCCCAGAAAATCTCATTCCTAATGTGATTTACAAGGAAATCAAAGTATTACATGAATTCATAATGCAATTATGTTTGCCTTTATAATTCCACTAATGAATTCATTAAGCAGAGATCCATCTTGGCACATATGATATTCTGCAGCAGTGCCGCGTGTGTATATATGCATTTGTATAAGCCGTACTGTATTGGGAGAATGAGTGTGATGTTGGAACGTTGTAACTGGTGTGACCGGTGCTTGATTGGTATTTCGTAACAAAGGTGCACATCTCTGTCTACATTACTACAACTTTTATGAGGATCATCAAAGACTCCTCTTGTCTCACTTGTCTTGTCTTCTCTATACGTGTGCTCTTCTCTGCTTCATCTTCTCTACTCCACTACTACCCCCATGTTACACAGAGCTACCTGCAACAAACGCAGGGAAAATGTGCAGATTCCAATCTGCGACAGTCCGTACACACACACCGAGTGGCTATTGCAAATAAATTGTTTTTGCACATAATGGGCCACAGGACAGACACGGCTTTTCTTTCCTATATGTATGTACATTATAATGCAGAGCGAGCGTTATTATGTAACCAAATAAATATAGTTAATTGTGTATGTATTTACTGTGTGCATACGTGAATAAGTGTACAGAGAATGAGAATGAAGCCACTTTAATAATGCACGGATCATAATGTGATGATGTTGGTGGTGGTGGAAAAGGAGATGGAAGATATGGCTGAGAGCGAGAGGGTGGACGTGACACGTACGATCGACATGGACGCAGCGGCAGCATCATGGACTTTATGGGAATCAGAATAGGACCTTAGGAAAACATAGACAATTGAGGCTGCACTATTAAGTGTTCTGCATGAAGTATGTATGGAGTATGGAGATTCGTATGGCTTTAAGGTGAGCAACGGTTGTGGTTGTTGGACGGTTCACTGTGGTAGTCTCGTCTCTCCTGCTGCTACAGTCATCATCATCATCACGAAAGTAAAAGTGCATTGCAGTCATCCAATTCTAATCAGTTAATTCTTACTCAGGAGTCAAGTCTGTGATCGTCCTCAGCGTCTCTTCGCTTCTCAACGTTAATTTTGCCCTCATCTTTTCCTGCCACAAAGATGAAGACAATTTCGTGTTACCTATTCTCCGTTGCTTTCTTATTCGTTGCAGTCGTCAGTAAGTGCTACAAATTTAATTCCATTTTCTCAAGGAATCACTGTTTTTTGTGTGAAAAATGGATTGTGATATGGTTTTTTGTGTGGAAATATGTTACTTTTTTGTGGTCGTGCTAATTTTTCCTTCTATTATGTAATGTACACAGAGTGTCAAGAAGAGCCCGCTCCGACTGAAGATTATGTTGATCCTCAGATAATGGTGCGAGAGCAGCGGGAGAAAGACGAGCTATTCAGGCAACAAGAAACGCAAACTGAATATCCAAATGGAGTCAATGTAATCCCAGGTTAGCCAAGCTTTCAATTATTTTTTTATTGCTTATAAGGGAATCTCACATCGGAAAATTCCGGAATCCCTTATACGTGACAAGGTATCTAATTTTCTTGTCAAAATTAATGCTCAATGAGGGTGGCGCGTATAGTTTCTAATTATATTTGTTGTGGATTAACTAATAGGAGAAGCTGATCTTGACTACCCGATTCTTTCCAAAGTGGAGAGATCTTCTTTTTCATGTAGTGAGAAGACCAGTGGGATTTTATGCGGACGCAGAGCTTCGGTGTCAAGTGTGGCACATTTGTGATGTTGAACAACGTCAACAAAGCTTCCTCTGCACTAATGGCACTATTTACAACCAAGAAAAACGCGTTTGTGACTGGTGGTATAATGTCAATTGTGACCCCAATGTCGTCAATCGCTACTACGAGCAGAACAAGGACCTGTACACCGACGAAGAAGTCAACTACAACAAAAATAAAGAGGCGATGCAGAAAAATATTAACCAATTCATTGGGAAACCAACACCAACGAAATCTTCTTCGGAATTGTTGTTTTTACAAACGCAAGAGCGCGAGCAGACTCGCAAGTTGGCTGAAAATCGCGACCGGAATCAACAGGAGCGAGAAGAAAGGAAATACCAAGCGAACAATGAAGAGCGAAAACCACAATCAGTAACTCCTACTACAATTATTATTTCCAGAGGCTCTGCTCCACCTATTATTGTCA
>JABASC010003819.1:0-13220 GCA_019776185.1 Plutomurus gul
TTTCACAGGAGGAACCGGAGATGGGAGGGGGCTATTATAGGTAACCAGTGAAGTATGTTTGTTTATAGAAAAGTATACTTGTTTAGGCTCTACGATCAAGGCTCTCTTTCTGATTATCAAAACCTTTTGTATCTGTGAAATTTATTGGTTATTTATACTTTTGTACATTAATAATCATAACATAAATAATTCAGTACAGAGTACAGATTCCTCTTCTCTTGCTCTCTCATTATTTCAGGTAAATTGCGAATGCACCGATAAATATTATACTGATTGTGAGTATAATAATACTTTTATGTACATCGTAACCACTTTTATTATTACTGTTTTGAATAATTGATTTTGTATTTTAAAAATGAATGATTCCCCCTTGAATTCCTTTGTATTGCAAATAATGAAAACGACAGAGTGGTGTATGTAATACATATGTACTTAATAATATTGAAAATAAATGTTTAACCACGTTTCCTATTTAATATTGCAATTTGCGTTGTTACTATTATGTAGGTACATATAAATAAATGTTTAACCACGTTTCCTATTTAATATTGCAATTTGCGTTGTTACTATTATGTAGGTATAATTCTTAGAGTTAGTTTATCGATCGAGTTTATCACATTACAAATCACATTGATTACGTTGCATTGATTTCTCCACCACGCTTTAAGAAGACAGTGAAATATTTAATACAACGATTTGCAAAGTGTAAAATAGCTCGTTACAATGCCTGATTTCCATTCTTGCACCTTCCAATATGTGTAATTCGGTAAGGAGAACTTCCAATACAGTAGTAGTGCAGGTGCCCGTTTCACCAGGGTTGATAAAGTGTAAAGTCCTATCTCTATAACATTAGACTTTACACTTTACCAAGGCTGGTGAAACGGGCACCAGGTCGTTCGAAGTCCACCACAGTATATTGGACTATGCAATTTTACTTTTACTCTATAGTTTTCACCGTTGCACTTCTATAGAACGAAGGCTTGCACTTTGATAAAGGTATTTGGATGCGTCATTCTGACTGCAAAGTCAGTTTGTGTACATGTGTGTGCACACAGAACTGCATGTGTGTGTAGTTTTGTTGCTTTTTCTGTGTTGGTTGAGTCTCCAATGAACGATTGTTTCACTTCTTCTTGAAGGAGTGTACAACGTAATTCTAAATACTCTCATATTTATATCTTTGTTATCTGTAATAATACGGCTTTGCCTTTAGGTACTAAAATTATAAATACGTGCTTTACTAATAATTCGTAGTCACTTGTAGATAAAGAAGCTGTTTAGATGTATCGTGTCGTGCTCTGGCTGGTACTTAAGTATATGGAGAATGCAGTGATCAGCAATATCACGCAAAAGGAGAACAGCAACACTTGATATTTTCAAGTAAAGCGTCTATGTGTATAACCCAATGTATGACCAAGAGGTACATGGTACATCGAACAAAAGCAGTATGTGAAATCGTTCGTTTTCGTTTGCACAGATATATCAATCTTGCTCGAGTAGCAGTAAAACCAGTGTCGAATAAACAATCTTATTTATCATTGTGAGCTGCATCAGCGGTTACAAAAAATATATACGTAGGTATTGAACTAAGCTTTATAACTTCTTTGCTAGTGAGAATGATAAGTAAGTAGGATAGTACCAATCCAGGGAACGACGATAAAAGCATTTCAACATGGACTGTTCATGCGCGAGGGGGCGAGGACCCATTGTTACCAATTTTCCGGGAATAATTCCTTAATTTATCACAATTAGCATAAAACTTAAATAGCATTTCCGTAGAGTACGCATTTTGTATGTATAATTCTTTCTAAACCTAAGACAAATATAGGACAAAGTTTTTACAAATCCGATTCGAGAGTTTATTGTACTCTTAAATGGGATACGCGGGACAAGCACAATTATAAAATTTTTCTTACGATTAGTAACTCGCTTCTGTAGAATTCTCATTCATTTTTCGCTCGTATTCTACGTAGACATTACTACGTAAACTCAGTAGCCAAGACCATTATACAAGCGTCGTTTGCAAAACGAACTTTCTTATCTCTGGTGATGCGTGATGTCGATGACGTGCACACTGAAAGGGCACAGAGGCTGCAAGGTCAAGAACAGAATTATGTGACTCATTAGTGGATCTCATGGATCCAGATCTCTGTTCTGTCTTTTCCTACAACTTAGTCGGGAATCTGAGCTTGGAGGTGCTACGCGCTTACTGTTCTTAATGTTAATTATCTTTCAGATTTCATTTGCATTACAGAGTTCATTGATAGTGATCATTTATACAGTACAGTGTCTAAGTACATGTTTACATACGTATTTAAGTACAAACAAACACAAAGTCAGTTGTACACAAAAAGAACTTTTAATTAAAGTCAAAACCGAACAGCAAATTATTTGGAATTAGAAATGGGAGTGACCAAGGTTGCCCCTGTTGGAAAAATTGTAGAAAATTGCAAAGTGTACATAGACAATGCTACTTTCCGTCTCCACCACCAATTCACTTTCTGGTTGTTAGTAGCTTTGTCAATTACAGGGGCATTTCAAGTGTGCTTCCGTACACACAATGAAATCATCACTTGTACGGGCAATAATGATACACACTCAGGAGCAAGCAGAAATCAGTAATTGTTGGAGTCATTCTACCTACACAATTCCAGCGACGGATCCAGATGAGTACAGCTTATGGTTTGGGGGTTAGTCATTAAAAGTTCTGTTTCTGAATTTGGAAATTGTGCAGATTTCTGCACAAAAAGTGTGAATAATTTAATGCATTTTTCTTGATTCTAATATGATGATTTATTTTATTCCTTAATTTATAGCTCGGGTAAGTCCACAGTACGACGAATGGCAAGAACGCCACTACCACACTTACTATCGATGGGTGTGGTGTGTACTGTTCTTTCAAGCGCTCCTTTTCTGTGTCCCATTTCGGATGTGGAAACGATTAGAAGGGGGACGTATGGGCGAACTTGTATCTGTGGTATTATTGGAAGCCAGGGCCAAAGTTGTATCTGCTAAATTTGATGCAGGGTCGACATCGAAAAATGAAAAATCAGAGAAAATGCACAAATGTTTGGAATATTTCAACGGCATGAAGGGCAACAATGGAGCATACTTTTACAAATTTTTCTTCTGTGAAGTGTTGAATTTCTTGAATATCATCGTGCACATTTATTTCACGGACGCATTCCTCGGCAACGGGTTCATCCATTATGGGGCCGATGCTTTGATGTTTCAAATAAATAATCCAAATTCAGATGGGATTAACAGACCCATGGAAAGCGTTTTCCCCACTTTCACCTTTTGCGATGTTCCTGAAGACGAAGATGTCCTAATGGGGGACACTGTGTATCATGTTGCGACCTGCATTCTTACAATGAATTTCTTTCACAAAATAATCTATTTGGCTTTATGGTACTTGTGTGTTTTATCATAATTTCTACATTCAATATTATGATTTTATTTTACATTTTACAAACTATGAAACATGGGTGTGGTATTCGGATGTACATATAATATGTGTGTATAATATGTGTGTATATTATGTTTATAGTAGGTAGCTAGAATTTAAAAAATCTAACTTTCTCCATTATAAAAATCTAACCTCTCCGCACAAGAAAACAATGAATGTGTATATTTTTGGAGAAAATTCAAGTATTTTAGAGAATTACTTTGATAATTTTTAATTTTGAAATATTTGTGATGGATATTACGTATCTACTACAATTACCTACATTATATTATTATGACGAGTGTATGAATACGATATACGTAAGTGATAAGGTGATCACAAATTAGAATTTTTCTAGTCTCAGTTTAGATATTTTTAAATCTTAATTATACTAGACCTCGTATATGCAGTGGAGTTCCATTTCCGACAAGTACATGACTAAACATTTGGTTTTATTTGAATTCTTCTTTTTACTTTGTAGTAAAAATATATTTAAATGTATTTTTTAGTGTTCTAATAGTTTTTTTTTAATTTATAGGTTTTGGTTTCTACTCGTGCTCACATTTTCAGCTTGGGCCATCGTCTTCCGACTTCTATTCATTTTTGTCCCATTCTTCCGAGCGCTGAGTTTGGTCACATCCCCCGGACATGCGGACGCAATCCGAAAAGTGGTTGCTCATTATGATAAAGGAGATGTGTTTATACTGTCGCTGCTAGGAAATAGTGTGGATGAAGGAACAGTCAGCGCTTTATTGACAGAACTAGCTCATGAAATAAAATCTTCAGATGAGGAAACAGGTGCGCTTATTTGTTGATAAGTGTGTGTTGAGTTGAAGATGAAAAGTATTTCTTTTTGGTAGTGTCTGTCATTTATTTGAATTACTTGTTTTGCTATTCATTGTATTTCGTTCTAATGTAATTAATATAGTCTATTTTTAAAGTACTTTTTGATATACAGGGCGTCCACGAATGATCCGTTCATTCTTGGACACACTGTGCAATGCGTCCAGGTTGAATTTGACAAATAATGTAAAAGTGTCCAAATGATACGTCAAAAGCGTAGTACACTTGAATAATTTATGTGTAAACACATTTAGATAGGTAAGATATAAAAAATTATGTAATGTTTTTGGCAAAGAAATTACTAGAGCTTTACAATTTTTTACTTGGCCCTTTCTGCTCTTAACTAAAGGGTATTCGACATGCTCACATTGTTATTTTAATTTTTTGCATTGTTTATCTGTTGCTATTCATACTCCAGTAAACAATTTCTCGTGACTAAGTGTAATGAATATTGCACTGTAGAAACGACTGACGGAAATGAACCATAATTATTGATGAAATGTTGTAGTTAGAATTTTAAGACAATTTAATAAAAGTGTGGGTTGACATCGACTGTTTGATCAATAAGCTGTCTGTCTAACCACACAAAGCATTCTTTCCCTTGCCATCATTATGTAATATTAACTACATATTAGTGTAGGTATGTATATAATGTATATTGTGATTGTAAATGTTCACGGAAATAAATTCAAGGCACAATAAATAATTTCGCATTTGAATATTAATAAAATTTATACGAATAAATAACTTTTGGTTCATTTACATATAATTGTCTTCAATATAATTAAATTTTAGCTTGCATTTAAAAAAAATTGATTATTTAAACCTCATTGATAAAGAAAGCTAAATCAATCGTACATTCTTAAACTTCGTATTATTTTTTATTGTTTATTTATAGGTACTGTACTACGAAGTACCATAGACTTATTTACTATAATTTTATACTTGCAGGTTAAATTCCATTTTCGTACGCTTTGTTCTCGTAATCCAACAAGTTTAAATGCTACTTGTAATGACAGTATCACTAACTTGCATAAAAGTTGCAAAGGTCCCATGATGTAAAATTGCAAAAAATGTTCAAATTTTTTTTACTTGGAATCTTTAAGCATATTCAAGTGTCTCATCAATTCAAATAATTACGTGAAATATACATTACTCGCATTTTGTGGATTTTCCAATATACAGTATTCCGAATATGTTTATTGTACAGTCTCAGTTTAGTAGGAATTGGTATTTTTCAGTCAAGCTTAATTTTAATTTTGAAAAAGGTTTCGTCACTTTTAATGGTTATGTACATTCCACGTATATTGTTCCTGTTGGTATCATTAACAAAGCTCATATGTAAGTAGATGTACCTAAACAGTATCAACCTTAGACAAGATGTTACTTTGCTTACCAAGCTATACAATACATAAATACATATTTCTATATGAAGAGATCAAAATACATATAAATATAATACGGTTGTAACTTTGTGGGCCACATCATACTTACTATACTTACAACCGTATTATATTTATATTACATATATTTTTCTCTCTTCATATAGAAATACATGTGTATTTATGCATTGTATAGCTTGGTAAGCAAAGTAACATCTTATCTAGATGTGGGTACATATTGCAAGCAATCTTGCCTAGTAAGCTAAATTCCGCAGTAAAAATCATAAAACAATATCGCTTGCAAAGTGTTCATGTTAGAACAAATCGTTCTCCATCTTCAATGCTTACAGCAGAGTAAACTTATTTCAATCTACACAATATGGCAACAATTCCTGTATTTTTCCAAGGGATACATAAAGTTATTGCATTATCAACGGGTTACAGATAGGTTTTCACAATCGTTTCTTACAGTTATACAACTCCCGATGGACCGGTAGTTCAATGTGTTCAGATTTAATTAGTAATTTCAAAGTATATAGCTATAACTATATCTTTTAAAGTAGATTATAACTGCACACCAGTTTATGTGTGTAGACTCTACACTGTAGAGGTAATAAGTATACTTGGGGCGATCCATTAATGACGTCTGCGATACAGTGGGAGGGGGCACTGTAAAAGGAGGCTAAAGATGACCAAGAATTGTATTAGTTGCCGCTGAATTTCATTAAATACCGTTTTCCAAATATTCAGTGGCCCAAATATATTTTACCCCTGAATAATATGACATGTGAAGACAAGGGTGAAGGGCGTAAACGCGTAAAGGATGTCGTCACTTAAAATGTGTAGACAGAGGTGAGTGGGCATCCAAAAATGCCCATGAATGCCCAGCCCAATGCCCAGCCCAAGGGGTGGGCTGGGATTTTTTTTAAATTGGGCTGGGCCTTTTTTTCGGAAAAATTTTGGGCTGGGCTGGGCATTTTACAGTCAATGCGCCTGCCCATTTGCCAATATTGTAATATTTTGTGAGACATTAAGCCATCTTCCTTTTATTATCACAATTACTAATTTCAACATTTGTTCTTGCTTTTTGCTGTTTTTTTGTGAATTGGTTAATACTGACGCTATCTAATCTAATTTACAATACTGGTACAATTCAAATTATTTCCGATCTATTTACTCATTTTAGGGGAATATGACCAAAGAAATTGCGGCCTTACGGCTGAATTTCTGTTTCCCATGATCATAAAATTGTTTCAAACCTCCTAAACTCAGTCCTGTATCCGTAGAAATTTTAAACTCTGTGTATTTTTTAGTGGAGACTCTGGGCAGTGGGTATTTTTTAGTAGTGTCAATGGGCAGCCATTTGTGGGAGAAATTTTGGGCTGGGCTGGGCATTTTTTTAAAAAAATTTGGGCTTCGCTGGGCATTTTTGTTTAAAAAATTTTGGGCTGGGCTGTGCATTTTTTTCGGAAAAATTTTGGCCTGGACTGGGATTTTTTTTAAAAAAAAAATTTGGGCTACGCAGGGATGGGAATTTTTTTTGAAAAAAACTTGGGCTGTGCAGGGCTGCGAATTTATTTTTGAAAATATTTTGGGCTGGGGTAGGCAATTCAAAAATGAATGCCCACTCTCTCTGTGTGTAGATGGAGTTTTGAAAGTGAAGTTTTGTGATAATTGTTAATTTCTTCATTTGAGGAAGTAAATAATTAATAATAGTAGCATAATATGTACATATCATTGTAAACTATGAAATCAAATTATTTGTTACCCAAAAATAAAATTGTTAATTGTGCTAAATAATTACTTATGTAGTTCTACAAAATTGTTTATATTATTTAAAGTTATATTGTTTGGGGGGTAGTTGCTTAAAGACGTCGCATTTTAGGGGGGATCAAAATTTATGACGATTGGCCATTATAAGGAGAGAGGGTCAAAAAATGGCCAAAAAGTGCATCTTTGAAACACTATTATTATCAAAAGGCAAACCACAAGCAGCTAATTTAAGTGAATAAGAGTGAACCCCATGCTAATTTGCGAAAACCAAGTTTCGTATCACGCGGATGAAAGTAGTACAGGACAGCGACGCTTCTGGAATGATTCACCTCGCGTCTCTAAGCTTCCATGCCTCAGAATCTCCATTCTTTCCAACACCACGTTCGGGTGTGGAGCACTTACAATTAGCCAGGAAGAATATTTTTTCGAAATTATTCAGAAAACCATTCCTCGTCACTTAGATTTCCATTTAGAATTGATAACAAGTTCTGAAAAAGGTGTTTCGATATCGAACATTGCTGCACAAAGTTGCACAAACGTAATTCCAATTAGAATTGCGATTAATACGACTGAAAGATTGTGACGGGCTCGTTATCAATATACAGACAAATCAAAATGGTGGATTTTTTGGCCTCTATTAAAAATTCGGTAAAGCGCAATGAAGAACCCGTTGAAATCGACAACCCCTCTTTTCGTCTCCACTATCGAACCACTTGCAGGATTTTAATCCTTTGCTTCTTGTTGGTAACGTGCCAACAATACTTTGGTGACCCGATCAACTGTACTTCAAACTCCGTCAATACCAACATGGACACTTTCTGCTGGACTCACTCTACCTACACAGCTCCAAAGACCGATTCAAATTCAAACTGGATAGGATACGAAGGTATGTTGTAACACTAAAAGTAATAAATACTTCAAAAAAAAATTTTTTTTTAATTTTTACGCATTTTTATTTAAAAACGTATTAATACTTTCGTTACAGAAAAGCTGGCCAGTCAAAATCACTACCACCCCAAGCATCAATGGACATGGTGTGTTCTGTTGATCCAAGCGCTAATATTCTACATACCACATTGGTTTTGGAGCAGAGTAGAGTCAGGAATTGTACAAGCGCTAACATCGGGCTTGCGAAATTCTCAGCCACTGACAGAATATAGAAAAATCGAGAAGATTGGAATGATTCTGAATTATTTTAAAAGGAAACGAGACTTTCTCCCAACTTACTATTTCTGGGGAGTACTTTGTCAAATATTAAACTTTGTGAATATCACCGTTCAGATTTTCATCATGGACTCATTCTTTGAACACGAATTCTCCACTTATGGATTTGAAGTTTTGAAATTTACCTTGAGCAATCCGTACGAGAGGACCGATGCAATGACAAGAGCTTTCCCCACTGTTACTTCTTGCAAAATGACATTGTTTGAGGGAAATTCAACGGTTATAAGTCATGATGCTCTTTGTGTGCTTCCCATCAACGTTTTCAATGAAAGAGTCTACATATTTTTATGGTAAGTGCGAATATAAAATTGTCATCATTTTTTAACAAGAGGTATTTCAAATTATTTTAGTCATGTGCGTATTAAATATGTCAAGGTTTTGGTTTATCCCCGTGGCTGCCGTAACCGCAATAAATATCGTCATCCATTTTGCCATCGGCTGCTTTCCCATCATCCGTCTGACACTATGGAAAGCACTAACTAATCGTTCTTCTACATCCGCCGACAATATCCGAGTCGTGGTAAAGAATTATGACAGAGCAGATTTATATTTGCTAGACCTGCTTTCAAAGAATATGAATCCAACCATATTTGGAGAAGTATTGGATGAGTTGGCTCACTGCATCGACCACTCAAAAAGATTCATCATCGATCGCAAGGCTTAAATTTTTGCTAAAGATGGAAATGCAAAACTTTTTAATGTTTGCTGATAGCGAAGTGAAATGTATTTTAACATAATTTCACTAGTAAGTTTACTTTTATTTTTAACCATTATTCTTATAATAACGAGTGATTCATTGTGTACAGAAGTTTAATTTATGAGATCCAGCATAGATAAATGTTCTGTCTTTGTAAATATGAACACAACTGAATCGTCTCCTGCGTGCACTGGTACTTGAAATAATAATAACTAAACCTATTTTTGTAAATATTACTTTAAAAGTTAAAAATGCTAAAACAAATTGAGCTAACCACATATGTACATACATTTGGAATGTGTTTTTCTCATTTATTAATTTTTAAAAGTTTTAGAATTTTATTATAGTTCTATAAAAACAATTTCTCGTTTTTCCTGACATCATTTTTATGAATTAGGCATTAAGGTATAGTATACATGTAATGCAAATTTTGAAAAACACAATTAGATATTCTAAATATTTAAATTCGAAACTGTTGAATAATTCAATTCATACTAGGCAAAATATTGAATTTGGTCAATCTCAATGTATTTATTTACGTTCTACTAAATGCAAGATTTGTTTGTCTAATTTCACAATAAAAACTTCACTAAAATTATGTATTTAAAAAAAATCCTTTCATCTGTCCTTGAAATACTGTTAATAAATTCCTATTTTTCCTGTAAATAAAATGATTTAACTCAATGTAAGACCAAAAATAATTGATTGCATATCGTGCATCGGCAAAAAAATCTTCATTGAAATACCTTTAGTGCTTAGAAATATTATATTAAATATATGGTGCAATAGTGATTACCACACAATATTTCTAAGCTCTACTAACAAGGGTACCTCACGGCTTATATGACTCCAATTTCAATGAAAAGGCCACCATTGGAAACAGCGTGAAAAACTGATCTAGATGAGGTTATGTATTTTGTGTAGTGCGGTGCTTACTCGTTCGCTCGCTGAACAAAACATGCAATACTTGCTCGTTCTCCCGATCACTCGGTTTATGCATGTACTTTTCATCCGCTTTTTGCAGTGCTTCTGCGGCACCCCTACTATACCCGTCGCTGATTCTCGTCAACCTCATCTAGATCAGTTTTTCACGCTATTACCAATGGTGGCCTTTTCATTGAAATCGGAGTCATATAAGCCGTGAGGTACCCTTGTAAGTGAAGTACAGTTAATTGACTCTATTCAGCTCTAACAATTCTAAATTATATTTTGTATAGCACTTAAATTTTATCCCGGTTACGTCTTTTGATGCCCGAAATCAATAGTTAAATTTTTACAAGCAAGGGTGGAAAAAGATATACAGGTACCAAAGCGCACTAGTCGAAATTACCAGAAACGAGTTTAGGAAAAGGGGTCAAAGAAGTGGGAAACATTTAAAAATGACATGATAGCAAACATGATATCAGGACAGATAATATTGTCATAAAAATAACCAGTTGTGTTAGTGACTTCCACTACATTGTTAGTATTATTATAACCTGATGTCCTTCTTAGTATGTAGTAAATAATTCCACATATGAATAATTCAACTGAATAGATTTTTGTCGGTCAGCTGTCTAGGGAAACCCTCCTCATATTTCGTGAAAAATTTTCTTATATGAATTTGCATTTCATGCTCTATTAAGAAATGGAAGTCAGTATAGTGTTTACATACAAATAATAATATCTAAAAGGAGTCATTTTCAAGAACATTTAAACAGTAATCATAATATTTCATGTAGAAAACGAGTTTTTTTACAATTATAAATTATTTTATTGCTTTGGATTTTTGAACAAGATTTTTATAGTAGTTTATTGAAAGCTCGTATGATAACGTAATAAATTACTTATGTGTATTCATCAAGCATGCATTCATTGTTTTCTAAATTAAAGTGATACATCATTTTTATGTTCGTATTTCGACAATACATAAGGCGGTTGACTTGAAGCAATTGACGATGGAATTAAATCAGCCACTTTTAGTAAACAATTTTTTAGTTTTGTAGAGTCAGGAGATTTGTAGAGGAACATACGTAATGCTTCCTCGTGTTCACCGTACAGCAAGAGTATGCTTTCACCATAGAGTAATTAAACTGAAAAGCGTAATGTTAGCAAGACCAGAACGTCTTCCCATTTCTGACCCTAATTTACAAGACCCCAATCGAGGATAGGGGGTACTGTATCAGCGTGAGACCAGATGTAATTTTTTTAATAAAAACTTTCCGTGTACTTATACACAGAAGATGATGACATGTTACATGAGAACGTGTACAGATAAAATTATGGCTTCGTATCCGTACTACACTTTGAACAATAAGTGTTTGCTAACGACAAATTATTTAAATTATTTCATACAAAATAAACCATGTGTAATAATTTTTTACTTTTAGTGTTACTTTATAAATAATGTGTATTAGTTGTGTCGTAAATGCCTTGTACCATTTAGTGTTATTGTAGATGATGGAGGTAAAGATATTTTGTAGTCTTGAGTAAATTCATCAAAAGTATGCAACTTGCAATTTTGTATCCCGACAAAATTACAATTAGAATTCCACGCTGAAATGGTGGTGCCCAGACAAATGTATGACAATAAATACTCACATTTGTCAATGTAATGTACGGGCACCTCCCTTTCAACGCGTAACATTTTAGAAGACAAAATAAATATACATTAATTTATTTGAAGGTAGATCTTGCGGAGTCTTTGGAAGAGTCAGCACCCCATATATTGTAATATTGAATAGAGTGAAATAGTGAGCAGTGATTAGAAACCAATGCTCAAAATCTTTCTGTGAGAATTAGTGTGTGCGGCTTGGGAGATAATATTTGACTAACTATAGGCTCTAAAGAAGGCTCCTGCTCAACAGGATTAGGAGCAACAAAAAATCTTTGGAACAGACTAGCAATGAAAAGAAACAACTCATCCCTTGCCAAACTTTCTCCAATACACACACGTTTCCCTACACTAAACGCCATGAAAGCGTCATTCCTTACAATTCGTCCTGTGGACGTTATGAAGCGGTCCGGATTAAACGTTTCCGGCTCACACCAAGCTGTTTTGTCAAAATGAGCATCGTAAAAGTTCGGCACAATCATCGTATCCGGTGGGATTGTGTAACCTCCCAATTGAACTTCTCTGGTTGTCTTATGAAAGAGGCCAAACGGTGCTAGTGATGTAAATCGCAGCACTTCATGTATAACGGCTTCAGTGTAGACCATGGAGACTCTGTCGCTCAGTGTGGGCATTCTGGAAGATCCAACGACGCTGTCTAACTCTTTCTGCACTTTTCGCTGCACCTCTGGATACTTTGCTAGCAACAGGAAAGTCCAACTTAAAGTCGTGCTCGTTGTCTCCGTTCCGGCAACAAACAAATCCGCAAGCGTAAACAAACTCGATTGCACTGTAAGAACATAATTAGATTCTGACGGAATTAACACAGAATTGTAGTTGCAAAAAAGTAGCACGAATATAATTATTATGGAGAAAGTCATACTTCCTTTCTCGCGGTAGAAACTCGACTCGGGGTCGGACGTGTTCTTGATCTCATCCAAGTAGAAATCGAGGAAATCCCTTGGTTGGCCTGCCTCGAATGTTTTCTTGTGGTGTTCAACATGTTTTCGCAAAAATGCCAGAATGGGCCATACATCCGACATCATTTTCTACACATTGTGAATAAAATATACATTACCGCGTTGCTATTACATTTTAAATTGCAAAAGTGTAAATAGTATTTGTTGGTAAAGAAAGAACCTCATAGCCGGACAACTTCGGGGCAACATCAGCCAACCATGGAATAAACATTGACAGTGCTGCAATTGCACTATTTTCTTGCATATTTCTGCAAAGAAAGCAAAATAGCGAGCTGTAATTTATTTA
>JABASC010003820.1:0-13219 GCA_019776185.1 Plutomurus gul
GCCGGTTTAAATAGGTTAAAACCGGGTGATTTAATGGTTTTAACCGGTTAAAACCGGTTGAAATTGATTTAAACCGGTGGTTTTGACCGGATGGTTTAAACCATCCGAAACACAGAGATATGCCTGTATAGTTAAAGCTATTTGAGCTCCAATCTCGATTTATATGCTTTGTACATTTTTCTAGGAAATATAAAAAATAGCAGTTAAATAAAATAGGATTATGCTTTCAGAAATAGCATCAAGATTTCGATGTGTTTAGATTGAAACTTAAGTATGAGGTATGCAATTGCAGGCTCTATGTATTCTAAAATGGCTCATTGAGCAGTGTGTAAGCTGTAATCTAAGTTGGATTTCTATTCCTATCAAGTAACCATCAAAGTCTCTTGAATCGATTCTGCGAAATGATGTGATACTTTATTACATGCACAACGCGCAATCAGTTTACTCTGCAGAAGCTTGGATATAATCATAATCCACTCTCGTATATTTTTGTCTACATTGTAGCAAACCCCCAAAAGTATCGTATACTTTTTCAATCTCGCTTAGCTACTAATAATCTATTTAGCATAATGTAATTGAATACACTCAACAAAATTGAGAGCACCAAGGATTCGGAGAAAAGGTGAACGAAAAGTAACAGGATTTGTATCTCTAATAATAGAAATGAAGAAAATCTCACATTCTAAATACAACAACATTATAAGCACTTAAATGTTGTTTTATTTTTTGTTCTAAATTGATATCTGACTACTTATATGTATATGTATAGCAACTTTCGCATATCTAACGTGCAATATATTACGCCTACGTTATTACGTGCTCTTTTGCAAAGAAATGTGAAAGAGCTCAGTCTTCCTAAGAGTAATTGAAATAATTTTGACATACGACAAAGCCTTGCTCCAAAAGTCCTTGAGCTCGGAATTTCGATCTTTTCGTCTCTTCAAATCCAAGGTATACCATTTCAGAGACATCCAAATGTCTGCTACCTCCTCGCATAGGAGGCTCTGATGTCCACGTTCCATTATCACAAGAGAGGGTGACAATTGAGGGTGACACCTACGCAATGCATTAGAACACAAATAATTTATTTTTCTTACCTTAAAATTATCTTCAATAATTGTGCAATTGTACAAAAATACTTTTTTGTTGTGCAATTTATTATCATTGCAAACCATAATCTTCTCTAATGATGTAGAAATGTTATCTTTAACACATTTGCTCCGTTATGAGAAAAGCTTGACAATTCAAACAAAGCCGGAACTGATTGCTGTTTGTCAAATAAATGTGAATGTCGTGCAGAAATGTGTACACTGTCGGTGGTAAACATCATTAGACTTCCCATTATTCCTTTGAATTCACGACAACGTAATAAAGGTAGCAATCAAATGCTTACATAAAGAAGCAGCGCGTGTTTGGCTCTCGTAGAATTTACTATTATGTCAGAGATTATAATATCATGTTGTACACCGTACCAAGAAAAGTAGACACAATGTCTGCGCACTGGTTATAATACACACATTACAGATGAAAATGAAGGTGGCTGACGATCATCCTAATCATAATAAATACAGAGTCATTGAGGGCAATATTGCCGAGCAGAAAGATGACAGCTTCAGCTCATCATCATCATCCTCATTTCTCACTTCTCCCATTTCGTAGTAGTTTTCCATTCAACCTCCCCCCACTTTTGTGCCTTACGGTACATTTGCAGAGAGAAGCAGTAAGGCAAACATCTCATTTCTCAACTGCACCATTTCTGACTAGCCAGGAGGATCAATAGCAATAAATGAGCTATTAGTCACGATGCCCTAGCTAGGGCTTATAAAATGCGCTGAATTAAATGAAGAAAAATGTCCCTGGAGGAACAAAAAACGGTAACAAGGGAATCTTAATAAATAGTGATGCACTTATTTATTAAGTGCAGCGTATGATATTACCTAAAAGATACGCACTGTAAATACCACTCCCTCCTTCGTCGAATTAAAAAGGGGGAAATAATGCAATTCTATTATTACTTAATGAAAAACTTAATTTTGATTTATAGAATGAGAAATGAGGGGGAAGAAAATGAAAAACTTACCCTGAAAGCTATAGAGTGCCATTGTCCATCACTGATAGTTACGGACGACTGGACTTGAATAGGCCCACTTCCCATTTCTGCAACCAAACGGACCTAAAGCCGTGGCAGCCAAAAAATCAGTACA
Organism: Plutomurus gul; assembly: GCA_019776185.1. NCBI lineage: Eukaryota > Metazoa > Arthropoda > Collembola > Entomobryomorpha > Tomoceridae > Plutomurus > Plutomurus gul. The sequence continues at coordinate 2,205 of JABASC010003820.1, forward strand.
TTAGCTCAAGTAATTGCATTGAGAAGAGCAACGTCACAGGGCTCAGACGTGATAAAACTATGTGCACAGATTTGGCAGAGAAAGAACGGTGCGCGGTAATGTTACATTACAAGCACTTACAACAGATGTCCTACGATCATGTGGATAAGGTATAAGATACGATGAACATTAATGCTGAAACTCCTACACATTGCATTATTATCTTGCCGAAACATGCAGGCTCCCCTACTTATACCCCTAATATTCTTATACTGTGTACATAATGATACAGTTCCAAATTTCAACTCTTGCAGAAAGCAATAACCTGCTCCGACAATTAAATCAATTTAGAGATGTCACTGGGAAGAGAAAATTTCAAACTTATCACTCACCATAAGCTACATATGATGACAACCATTTAATAATGTAGGATAACTTAAGAAAAATTAAACTTCCATTGTTCATTCTATGTTTATATTCAATGTCGATCGGAATAAATTTAAGGTCATTTTTTCAAAAAAAGCAATCTTAGTTCTTAAGAACTTTTCTATGGTTTGCCATGCTTCTAAGGATGTCTTGTTGATCTATTGGGGCAAGGACAAAAAGATTCTGCCTTGACTGCCAACGGGTAACATCACTCCAACAAAAGGTTTCACCGCTGTGCTAAAAATGGCCGGCTGGATGTAATCCAGGAAGCGACACGCGTGCAAGATTCATGGGGGAAAGAGGGGTCGCCGCTGGAACTCATCAAACCGTTCCACGCCACATTAACAATAACTGCGAGATTGACGGTGGCCACTGTTGACGATCGTGAACTAAACAAATGTGTGTACAATCGCTACTTACTTACTCGAGCGAACTGATAGGACACACAGGGCCTTAGGTTAAGGTCGACGAGCAATAAAGAAAGATAAGTAACTCACACCGTCGTTAGCTCTCTCTCTGCATTACATTTACAACGTAGTAGCGGAGGCAGTAATGATAAGGAAAACACGTGTACGAACTGGCCGAAGGGTGAATTTCACTCGGCAATGTTCTCGTACATAGTATAGTAACACATAGCTTTGTAGGTATATAGGTATAGTCAACGCAGTAGTATCAAAGCCAGATATATGGGACATGTATTAGTTGGTTGTTGGTTTAGTTGTGTGTGTGTGTGCGTACCTTTCCACGATGGAGCTCTAAAGCCAGGTAATCTGGTCTGCTTGACATGCCTGAGACATAAAGAATGAGTCCGTTGTCCTCCATGGGGCGTACAATCATTTTTACGAGAGTACCTAGTCTTGCAATCGCTACCCGTGAGATCACATAACTATTGGCAGACATAAATCCCATTGGGTCCCTCGTCGTCGCATCAAACTCCTCCGAACAGGTCCATGAGACTCCGTCGATCTAATGCAACAGACACATGATAAATCCTTACGAACATCACCATACAGTTAGTACTCCACTCAAACACAATGTTACTGATACTACATACAACATAGAATGATAGGAAGGGTGTGCTGCAGGCGGACTACTTAATAGTGCGACTGTGACCGGGATCAAAAGTGTTACAAACAAGATTAGAAGGAAACGGTTCACTTATCATTACATTATTTGGCATTAATTTTGATTTTACTGGGTGATATTTCTACTGGTAGAGAATTCAGATTAGGTCACAGTACTTAGCAGAGTGATCATAGGGTTGGAGAGTGAGGGCCATTTTCATACATCAGGTGCATACTAGCTACGAATCGAGTCAAATTAAAGAGTCTTTATCAGGGTGCTGGTACTACTAATGCATTTCAAAGTACGTCTATCCTTGTATGTAGTAAGGGAGAAAGTATATACAGGGAGGAGAAACAATGAGGAATAAGGCGAAAGGACAGGAGAGCGAAAAGAAAGTGTTCACTGGGATGAATACAAGTAGTACGAGGTCTACTAAATAAGTTTGATGATAAGGTTTTATGATCTGATGGCTTGAACTTTGGGCATTGTGTGAGAAAGGAGAAGACAGTTGTTTGCCTACATAAAGGCTATAGTGCTAAATGTAAGTCAGAGAAATTGTGAGAGAAAGTGAGTGAGTGACTTTTACTTGGCCAAGTTGAGTTTTGGCACGGAGAAGGACGTCCTCGGCATTGTAAGTTATATGGGACATGCACCCACGGAACGACGGTAGGTTCCCCAAGAAGATCTCATTGAATCCAGCTAAGCCACCGAGCCAAATACCGAAATGGATGTTCAATTCATGGAAGCGATTCGGCAGATTTGCCCTATAGGGAAATATTTGCCTCGTAAATCAAAACTGCATTCATTCTCTTCCCGTAGCCTATTTTACAGTTCCACCAGAAAGACTACTTATTATGGACCAAACAAGACACAACGAGCAGGACAACTCAATAAAAGCTTCTACGAGCGCTCTGCCTACTTACTTACTGGAGACTGCAAACACTCTGTATGTACATTACGGCTACATCATCCTCTAATAATTTCCCTCTGTGTGTCTACTTCAAAAGCAGACACAGAGAGTGAGAGAGAGTTAGGGAGGATGCACTCAATCTGCACAAAATCATTAAAGGACATTCACTGACATAATTTACTTTTGTTTTACTCGGAAATGAAAAGTCACAAACTTATCTTACTCATTCGGTAATATTTCATATCGGGTCTTTGGACTTTCTCCGAGAAAATTGGAGAAAGTGCTTCAAGTACCCTCCATTGGTAATAACTTATCTGTATATATTTATTTTCCCAAGAACAAACACTAAATTACAAATATAGCATCATCTATCGAGTTTCAAAACTGAAGAGCACAACTATCAAATAAGCCAACAGAAAGTCATATTTACTTTTACTTACTTGGGGGACATTCGATCCTAATTGTAAAAGTTTGTGACATTTGCTGCCATCATCATATCTAACTGTCATAATATGAGTGCTCCGCTATATTATGCATTACGAATAGTCCATTATCCGTTACTCTTAAGTAATTACACAATTGAAACTATTTTACCATCTTATCTGGCAACTCATATCCCTAGATCCTTAATGGGCTTGCCATTTTGCGTAATTTGGGAACGTTCCACTGATGACGTCACTTAAACAGAGTACTCGTGTATTCACAAGCATTGCATAATAATTTTTCACTGATGTCTTTTATATAAACTTCATTTCTCAACATTCCTTAATGCTCCACAAGCTTTGTATTAATGTAGAAAATCTTTTCGAGCACTTTACCCACGTATTTCTAAACATGTTCAAGTCACGGTGCGAACGAGGTAAGTCAGAATAATTATTATACAGTGCTGTGACTGGCCAAGTTCTCTGCACATAAATTGTTTGACAGTGTGCAGCCATCCTCCCTGCTAAAATATTTCCAACTCACACTCTGACTCCTTACAAATGCTCATATAGAAGATACATATTATGCATGTATGAACATCTCCTGTGAATTCTCATCACGCACCTATTATTAGAGAATGGGACAGAGAAGACAACGGTCTATTTGCTAATTGACTTTCTCTCTTCATTCTAACGACATTCGCTGTCTTCCATACCTACGCTTAAATTGTACAATGTGAGTTGAACATGGTGATGCCCCTCCTTTCTCTGCTCATTCCTTTCTCACCCCTACTATGTACATACTTCTACTTATATTACTACTACAAATAAGACTGCATCGGCATTTCAGATATTTCCACTTGACTTGCCGCCCCACGACAACGACAGAATCTATTTGCTTCTCAGGCTGCACAATAATACTTCTTCCCTGGCTCTCATATATTTTTAACAAGACACACGTTAATTGTCTCCTACACAGCTGAGATGGTCGTATACTCGTAAAATCTGTCTATGGCGCGAGGGTAAACACGAGAACACATTTAATATTGAACCCTGGTGTACAGTCGTTTGTCTCCGTTTATTTAAATAGAAAATCGATTACTCTTTCGATGCACCACTATTAGTAGAACGTATAGAAGCTGAGTTATCCTTTGCGCCCTCTGCTTCTTATGTCGACTTTGGTCCTAATAAATTACACTTGTGATCGTTTCTGATTTCCCCTTTGTGGCTGTGTGTGCCTTTGGATTCATTGACTTCGTCACATTGCACCCTCTTCTCATTGTCAGTGTGCACGGAGAGAGGCGAGTCAATGAGCTCCGTAATTGCACTGGTGTTAGGGACGCACTGTACTTATGCTGATTAGAGGGGCTTACCGGGTGAGATGATTGTCGACTTCAATAGTCAGTTGAGATGCCCGACGAGTAAGGTTAACAGAATGCCAGTTCATGTCGTTTAGACGGAAAGGAGCCTCTGATGCTATTTCCGCCTCACCCCCGCCTAAATTTATGTGCACCTAAAACCACACAGAATACATCATTTTCCCATCCTAGATTTTCATGGCTTCAAAATTGGAATTTGGACTTTCACTGGCTTATAAGGTGCTTAAGTCGGGAGATAGTTATTTTATACCTCGTTCCTTCCCGCACTACATGTACATCAGTAGGTATATGCCAGCATGTAGTATAGGAAGTGTATTGCTGTTCTATTATATCAATTCGAATGCCAACCGAAGCATACAGACACACATAGCTCATTGTCAGTCTATTAGTAAATGTTAGGAAGTTATAAAATGTATTCATGCATACTTGTACACTGTGCACAGGAGTGAAATACTGTGAAGGAGACATTAGATTGCTTATGTTATGTTTTTGCATATTTACTCTCAACGAGACTTTCTTTTCTCCAACTCATACAAACATATATCTCAATAAAAACTTTCTCAAATGTCTCCTTTCATCTTCTGCACTCTTCCTTTCTTTTTTTCCTCTCTACCTCCTACTTTTCTCTTGCTCGCGACTATTCCTTAGATTTTTCGGTGTCTTCATTCTCAGGGAGTGTGTGGCTTAGCTGTGCACTTTTGTGACAGGCTGTTAGTATCCTTGGAAAGGCTGTAGTTGTAGGTAGACAAAGAAGTAACAAGCAATTTTATACTCGACATGTATGCCGGCTGGGCTCATAAAATTCCAATACATAACCTAACGTGTCTTTTAGTCTCGTATCAGCACCAGCCCCGTAATACACACCAACACGAACTGGAAGGCATGGGAAGCAGACTCTTTGCTATTCATTTCTTCGGCAGAACAACAGAACAGGCCAGAAGAGAAATTGCCTGGGTTATTTTACTGTTCGTGAACACATTTCCACAACACGAATAAGTATGATGAAAAACACTAAAACTGTGTGTAAAATTTCCGAACGGAGTCACAGCAGACGGCGTACCATACAAGAGATATAATATCGACAAATCACCATAGTTGACTGCCGGGATATTTAAATAGCATCAGCTTTGCTTTCATTTAGTACTTGTTATTTACGGTTCAAATTCCTTCATAACCCTTCCAGTCAGTTTACTTTTGACATCACGCCTACATAAAAATTTTACTACTTGAATTTTTTTCCTATTATAATTGTTCTTGATGTTAACAGCGTAAATACATATTTCTCCTTGAAAATTGGATCAGGACATTAATAAATTGCTGTCAAATGTCAACTAGGTAGTTTTTTTCCCTTAAAATTCTCTTCTTTACACGCCAAACCGTAAATAAGCGGCTGGTGACGAATTACACAAAAACCTAAAAGGCACTTTTCCCCAAGACAAGTTTTATTACATGGCCTACTATATTTCTTGACTTGTCACTTTATTATCAGCTCAAAATATAAGTTTAATCGTTAATAACATTTTTGTAGAAATTACCTTCAGTCTTCCAGCATCAAGTACGAGAAGGCAGTAATCTATCTTGCCTGCTGCAAGAAATAGCATCGAGTCGGCTCTCCTGGTCCTTAGTCGGAAATAAATATCGCTTGAGCTCCTGGCCTCCTGCAGTCGCACGCTGACATGACTGGATCCGAAAAACGACACAACTGTAATGAAATAACACGAAATGGTACTTTACACTTAAATTCAGACATTGCAACTTTTAGACAATTTAAATCACCTTAAAAACCGTAAGAACTACAAAAACAATATTATTACATACATATTTAATCGTAATGCTACCAGAAGCTTGTTTGCAAATGTAAGTAAAGTCAGAACAATAATAGCATTCATGTGCAGTAGTATGCATTCCCTTCAGCCACACCATGCCTACTTAAGAAAAGTGTCAAGTAGTTTGTTTTTGAGTGGCTTCTATAATTTGATTTCAAAGACTTAGACGTAAGGTGTTGGAACTAATCCTCTAGAAGATTGTATTTCCAGCCATCGAGAATCCAAAGGTATTATTCTCTGTTTAATACAACTCCACAATGGTTTTGCCTAACAAAAGTCAAAGAGGAACTTCAAAAACAGTCTGATTTCTTTGTAGTGACAAAGTGACATTCACCATTGAAAATGTGAGTGACAGGAAACGAAGGAAGAGTGTTTTTGTATTACGGTTGATCGCTATGTATGTACCTACATAATCATATTATACTTGACAGGCCTGTGTTTATGCATATATAAAGTCCTTAGCATTGTGATTTTTGTAGTAGTAAGTAGTAACACGATCTGCTTATTTGACATCTTAATCCTAAGAAAGGAGACAGCATTGGAAGTTTTAGGAAATCACCAAACGTGCTCTTTGAACCTAGAACGTAATACCATTAGAGTCGAAGGACACGTGGTAGTGGTTGCTGGAGATTAGCTATATAAGATTCTACATACATGATCGATAGAGTCATGCAATGTGCTACCACCACCACTGGTACATACATCTGTGATGTGTTAAGGGTGTAGCTGTAGATTGTGTTTTGTGTAACCGGCGTGCTCTTTCATGGCGTGCCACGCCATGCATTCACTCAAATCCATACAAAATTGCAAAGCATCCCTCAAGTGTCAACTCAAGACTCAGAACAGTCACTCTATCCAATTGGTACACTTCTTGTTTATTATCCACATCTTTCTCAGTATTTTTATCGTGTGGCAATCCTACAGGACTTCATGTGCACACGCATCATTTGGAATTCTTTTATCTTCGCTTCAATTCATTTCAATTACCAGTAGGAATGAAAATGGCTGTACGGCTCACACTCTCACAATTTTGCCTATATTTCATGCGATCTGACTAAACACTACGCTACCGGGTGACCTACTTCATGAACTCACAGGACCGTAAATAATGGACTCTTGCATTATATTTATTTACTAATAAATATGTCACACATTTTGTTGGTGTTTTTCCGTTCCTTATTTCAATTAAACATCATCCTGAGAATGAAATTAAAACTTCATTAACTAAGATTAACGTAGGTAACTAATTAAATTACTCACAATATATTTTCCCCCATAAAATGTGCAAAGTGCAATAAGCAAATTAAGAATGATGATACAAAAATTCATATTGCCTACACCAAAAATATCCTCATGGATTCTACTATCTTCCCCTAGGGATTAGTGTAGATCAAAATTCAAATCGAAAGGATCAACGATGGATTATGACGTTGCTTTCTGACAGCAATTAAGGCTGCATTAGATAACTCCATATTTAATATTTAAATCACAAAACGTTATCTCTTCGTAGACTCTTGGCTCATCTGGTTCAACTCCACCCACAGAATTCGTCCCATTTAGCACAGACTAACTGTAATACAAATGTCTGCTTTAGTATGCACAATATTGTAGATGCAGCGCGAATGAGATAAGACAGTAGGAGAATTAATCTAAATTGTGCTCGAGTAAAATATTTCCCAAGAGCTACATTAACATTCGATGGACAGAAGAGGAAGGCAAAAGAAGAGAGAGAGAGAGAGAAAGACAGAACATTGAGTAATAAATGTAGAAGTTAACTTTAGCTTTCGAATGAATGACTACTCTTGCATTTCAATTGAGCAGACTGTTCATTTCGAGTCAGTGGGTGAGTGATAGAGCGATTCTCGACGTCACTCCTCCACGTACTTACACAGTCAGACGCGGAACACTCGGATTTGTTGTACATAGACGAACGTTGTTGTCTGTCTGATAGCTTGACACCATTCCATTAAAGAATGATAAGGACGATTCCCTCACGTCCAGACTATATATCCATCCACTAAGAGAATATTCCAATTAGAATAACTTTATTATTACTGTGGTCCGCTTACCGCTTACGGGGGGCTTTCTCTTTCTAGAAGAACAACTACCAGCAGTAGCTCTCTACATACATAAACTTCCCTCAAACGCAAAGTCAGATGTTCATAAATAAATAAAAGATTGTCATGAAATAAATAGAACAAAATTGCACGGATTAAACGGTTTGTTTTTTTAACTGCTCTGGTATATAATACTGGTCATACAGCTGGTACAGTAGTACATAAGTGAGGTGGACGTACTGTTGTTGCTGGTGGTGGTGGTGCCATCAACCTTTTTCTCTCATCTTACAGCTACTAAAGTAAACTTTCTAATCTCATTAAACTATACACTTTGTTTCTTGTTGAATTGGATTATGTGGTCTGAATTAAATAAAAACCTTCTTAGACTGTGAGACTCGTGATGCTGCTGCTGCATTCACTTTATTCAGTTTATTCATTCCCAGTCTACCTACTTTACTTAACCATAACCACAAAACAACAAAACAAAACACGACTCACTTGGCTCACTTGACTTGCATTTACTTCTCAGCTCCCTTGTTTTCACTGAAGGAAAACCGACCATAAGTAGGCAGTTGCACTGTAATATGGTTTAGTAGTGCTTTCCCTTTGAATATATTCCACTATATAATTTGGCGCACGTCACAATCTTATATATCTAGTTTCAACTAACTAAGCATTTATTGGCTTCGTGTTACAGCCCCACACTGCCTACTATAATATATTTAGTACAGGCTGTGTTGTAGTAACGTGAAGGTAGCAATTTTATTTTCCCCTTGTATGCACACACTAATTGTCAGAGAGCAGTTAAAGACAAAGCAGCTATTAGTTTAACTTGTGAATACGGTCTTGCGATTATGTTTTTAGGTAATTAGAAGATAGGTACCTGTAGACCTCCATGTCATTTCCTTTCTCCACCCATACAAACGTCCATCTGTCCTCTTAGAAGATTTAAGCCACGAACCCTGCACTTTCATTAGTGTCAAGAAATACAATGAGAACTGGCTGTACTGGGTGGAGTCAGGCCATTAGAGAAGCTTCATTATTTTATGTTAACTTTGCTTTTCCTCTATTTAATTACATTTTGAATTAACATGACTGGGCTTACATTATGCTAAATCTTTGTTGGGTACAGGTTCTTGGGGCCGTATGTGATAAAATTGAATCTGTGCAGTAGTGGCACCATTTATCTTATTATTCTACTAGACATTATTATCTACAGCAAAAGTTAAACAGGAATCCTTGAACAATTCTACATCGTCCAATTTAAATTCAAAGAAGCTACTGTGCTTACTCCTGAAATATGTGTTGTGTACTTGTGCAATGCCAAAAACTACATTTAGAGCTAAAATATAGACCATTATGCTCCTGTATGGATGCAGTGTAAAATTAGAATGCATTGTTATGAATAAAATATCAATGCAACTTACTGACCTTGGTACAGTTACGTTGGTTAAGTTTCGCCAATTGGTTCCGTTAATGACTACATTTACAAAATATTTGAACAGCCACGATGAATACAAAGTAAGCAGGCAATAATTGACAATGTACGCAAGCAAACTTTCTTTCATTTGAAGAATTGATATTGGGGTTTGCCAGAAAAAATCCACCGATGGGGAACGTGATGTACAAGTAAATTTCGGTTTACTGAACGTTTTACGTGCAGTTCATTTAGATTTACCTGTACACATTTTTCTCTCTTATTTAGAGATAGGTACTTAAAGTCAGCTCGAGGTCATACAGGTCACAATATAAGTTTCTATAGATTCTGCTCACAAGCACGATGCTATTCTAGTTTTCCATACAGACGTTTAGATTAAATATTAAATTCCACTCTCTCTCAATCCATCACAAAACGTCGAACTAGTTTAAAGTTTTGTTACACCCACTAAGAAAAAAACAAACTCAGATTACAGATATTTGCCAGAGGCACCTTTTGTCTTGCTGTCGTCATAACATTCAGCTCTCTCCTCCTTCTCTGTGAGACGCGACGTGTGCAATTTCCGACTCTGCAAAAAGTTATCGATCTTTAACTACATATGTACGTACATAGAACAAGAAAACTAGAATTTCCACTATTCCGTGCATAGTTAGCGGTAAATGTGCAGCGGATGGATTTTTCTGCGATTAGCATTTGACACCCACAATTCATTTCTAGCACCTCAAACACTCTTGACAAATAACCATTAATAACAAACGTCTGGTGTTGAGTCCGTGGAGTATTCGCTCTCACTCACTCACTCTCTCCCTCTTTCTGCGGTCGCTCCACTACAATTCTACATGAGAGCCTCTCTGTGTACCTTTTCCATTTACGGAGAAAGTTGTTATTATCGTGGGTTATTTTATGACAAAGAAGTTGACGGTGCAGGCGGCACAGAACTGAACCCACAATCCGTCGCTTAGTTTCTTTATTGTTTCTTGACATGACATGACATGTTCAGTTCTGTGCCGCCACCTCTTCACTCATCTCCTTCTCATCTCCTTCTTGACAGGATTAGAGCCAGACTGACTGTGGGAGCGGACGGCCTGACTTTGCTACTCAAACCACAACACATACGCAGTCACAACACAGAAATTCCAAACGCAGATGTGCAGAAATCCACCACACAGACACACAACAAAGGAACAGATGGGAATGGGAAATGATATCAATCGAAATGTTTTTCCTAGTAGTTCTCCGATAGCTTTTTGCTTTTCTCCAATGTTCCATTCCAGTTTACATAGAAGAGACTCACAGATCAGGGGAAAACAAACGAAAGTATTCACATTCAGGTGACAGAGATAGAGAGAAGTTGTTAAATTGCTCGGGGTATGCTCTTAGGCTTCAGCCGAGATAGTAGAATCAAGAAGAATATAGAAACTGAAGAGGACATCAGATTAGATGGCGTAGGGGGGACTTACAGTCACTGCTTACTTGCTTTCCCCCTAATGCCAACTACTACAATACCTTGCAC
>JABASC010003821.1:0-13217 GCA_019776185.1 Plutomurus gul
AATCAATTTTTGACGGGTATACAAATGTTAATCCAAAGATGGGAAAAGTGTATCGAACTCGGGGGAGGTTATGTAGACATATCATAAAAGATTTGGGAAACAAATATGTTACTGTAAAGAAATAATGTACCGTTGCCAGTTCATTTTGAACAACCTTCGTACATGTAAGTAAATATGCAAAATGCAGAGTCGATTTAGGAGGACAGCTAAGTTAAAATGGTTTGGATTTCTGCAAGATAGGCTTATCCACAGAGAGCAACCGTTTTTATTATTTGGTAATTATCGACATAAAATTTAGAGCTGATAGCATCACCACGATTGGGGTACACTGACATGGCACGATTGGTAAGATCACCTTGTACGTACGATCTGCACCGGTTGTTGATTTCATGTGAATGTATTTGTGATCTTGTTTTGTGTTTGTTCTTAAACCCTCGAAATTTCATTAAGAATTAATCGAATACGTGGTGTGTAAAAGTTGATTGTAATCTCAAGCTGTACTATGGCAGATAACGTGAATGGCATTGATCACAGTGACGAAGAAGATGTATGGGATAAATTTAATGCAAAAGTAGACGAGTTTGCGGGTCAACCTTGGATAGATTTGTAAGCGAAATATAATTATGTTACAAAAATTTCCAAGTGGCACCATTCAACTGAATTTGTGCTCAAAGTGGTGATATGTTACCTGTTCCTCGTATGTATACACAACAACTAACAATTGACACCCACTAATTTATATTTTATACAGAAAACAGAAGAAGGAAAAAGAGTTTGTGGCTGAATCGTGGGACTACCCCTTGTCAAAAATTAACGCAGCATACAAGTTTAAATCAGTACCAATTGCGGATAGACAGTTTCAACGACAACTTACCGACTCGTCGACTCCATCACTTTCAACGACTATTTCTACCACTACCACTCTTTCAGCTGGTCACGTAGCGGGTTCACCGATTTCTAAAACGACTTCAACCGTTTCATATAAAACGACTTCAACCTTTTCATATGAACCTCGTCAAGATCCAATAACGACTGTGCTAAGACCACCACTTTCAACTACTATTTCTACCCCTCCACGTCCAGTAGCGGGTTCACCGATTCCTAAAACGACATCGACCGTTTCAAATGAACCTCGTCAGGGTCCAACAACGACTGTGCTAAAACCATCTCTGCTGAAATCCCCTGTATCCAACACAGCACATTTAACAGCCTCCCCGAGACAAGCCTCGCCATTTCCGTTTCCGTCCCTTGGACCAATGAGGATGCGGCTACCGACTGCAAATATAGAACCAGAGACCACACGTCTTCCAAGATTGTCGGATCTGAAATATGCCAAGTCTTTAGAAGATATTAAAACGGCGAAAGAAGCCGTATATGTTACCCACTTTTATGGGTTTAATAAAGTACACATCATGACAGCACGCAACTTCAAAAATGATTTCATTATTTTAAAAGAAGATATATTTGAAAGTTTACAAACATCTTCAGCTGAAGGTTTTAATGAAACAGTATTATTATTTCCTATATTCCCCAACATTTTTTAAAGTTCTTTTCTTTTAGATACTTCTATTCTGGTAAAGCCTGATATTGGAAGTGTTGTCTTGGCTCCGTTCGAAACGTACCATCTTAGAGCTGTGGTGGAAGAGATACATTTCGGAGTGTTTGTGGTTGTTCGTTTTTTTGATGTTGGCCCGAAAGCGCGTTTACATTTAAAAGAGCTTCGAAGAATCAGTAAAGAGATTATTGACGTTAGTTTGTGATGTTTGCTGTAACATTTGTATATTCTATAAATTTGTAAAGTTTCATTCATTTATTTGTCTATTATTTGCTTTCTTAGATGCCGATTTTGGGCCAAGAAGTGCTCCTAAACGGTGTGCTGGATGATGAGCCCATGATTCTCCGATCAGATTTTGAAACCTTTACCTCAAAGTGGCTCCAAACACGGTCATGTCTTTTAACTTCTGTTGTGAGTCACTAATACCCCAAAATCAACTGTTTATGTGTGCAATAATCATTTGGGGATCTAAACAAGGGAATAACTCATTCAACACAAGTATTGACAAATTGTACAAATGAAGGCGACTCAGATTCAGTTGGAACCTTGTCAATGTTTAAAATTGTTTATTTATTTGAAGTGACAATACTCTGTCACAATAATTGTTTTGGTTAAGTCAACAGGTGACTTGTTTTTAGGGCTGGGACGAACCATGTATTCGTGTACTTGGCGAATAACTAATATTCGTCTCGAATACTGGGCTGAGTGGTGTCGATCGTTAGCTAAAAATGCGCTAAATACCAAACGTAAATCACAGTAATACAAACAAATCGCCATCAAGCTAACAAAGACCTATGCAAAAAAGCGTAGGGCAATAGCAATAAACCACGGTCGGAATAGCTGATTGGTTGAGGTTGAGGGGCGTCGCAATTGTTTTCCATATGTATATGTTTTATAATGTAATGTTTATATTTTATAAACATTACATTATAAAACAAGGGGCCACGGCTTTTTGCATAGGTCTTTGACTAGCTTGATCGCCATTTGTTAATTAATAGTATTCTCTGTTTTTAAAAGCACTCACTCCATCTTGGAAGTTTAGACAGCATTAAAGCCGACGTCGACGACGCGATAGCTGTTTGCAGAAAAATTGTTTGTTATTTTAACCATTCGTCATCAGCTTGCTTCCGATAAAAAGAAATACAAAATGAACTTACAACGGCAAGCAAGCTTATTCAAGATAACTCTACCCGCTTGAACTCTTCTTTTTACATGTTGGAAATAATTTTAGATGAAAAAATATGTTTGGGTTTATATACACGTACAGCCGAAGCATACCGCAAAGGTAAACTTTGCACCAGCTTTCAAAAGACATCCAATTTGCACGATATTCGCCCATTAATTTATTCGTCTTTTGTTTTGGCGAATAACGATTTCCGCGAATACTTACGCACGCATTCGTCCCAGCCCTACTTTTTTTCTCTTGTAACAGACCCAGTGGTAATGTATACAGAGTATGGATAAAGCACATAAAATTCACCCGAACATTATGAATTTCAACACATTTTTCAATGTTTGTCAAGGAATCGCATTCAGACGTGGTGAGAGTGGGCTATGACATACATAGCGTTAAAAAAGATCTTTCTCAGCAGATTTTGAATTTAGGAAAATGGAAATGGGAACAAAAGTGGGAAACAACCCCTGGAATAAACGAGGATATTCTTTGCCGTGGTCAGTTTTCTTTATACAATTTCGTGTAACACGGAACGTTCGATACAATTAAATCACGTTTGAAAAACCTAATCTATCAATAACGAGTCAATCGAAAAATTCAGACACAGATAAAATGTCGTGAATTTTGTTTAAACGAAGTTTAACATGAACAACACAATTTTTGTATCTTAGCACTTTCTGCTAAGGATTTAGGAGTAAATTCAATTCCTGTGAGTTTAAAAATCATACATAGTTGAAATTAGGAGCTAGGCATTATTATTGGCTGTCTTTCAATTGAAAGGTTCAGCTATCAAATGAATTTACTGATTTTAAATTACCATTGAAGTGCAACAAATATGTTTTGCTGTCGAAGTGATTAGATGGAGTACATAATCGATTTTGTCCGCTATTAATAACATATTTATTACTAAGGGATGTTGAAAATTAAAGTTCTATCGTCGTCTTTATAATTTCTCACATTCCTTGTTCGCCCGAACATGAATATAAATGCAAAAAACCGTAATAAGTTGTTAAAGTCACAATTTTTATGCAGCGACTACTTGGAGTCGTCCTGAAGAAGAACATATACGAAAACTTCGACCTGGACATTCGATAAAGGTCACGGTTGCTTCAAGTGACGTTAACACCGGTGAACTCACTGTTCTCCTCAATATTGAGACAGAAGATTATATGAGAGATAGGAAAGTACTACAGCAGCAACTGGACCGCTTCGTAAAAATCGTTCCTGGAGAAGACTTTTTCCCTATTTTGGGAGAAAATATTTTATTGAAAATACGTAATGCCCTACTAATGTAACTCATAATTTTTTGCATGTTCACATCCTAATGGTATTGCTTATTGTAAATTCAGTTCCAAATAATGACAAGAAATTGAAAGCCGTGAAAGGCGTTGGAAAATGGAATCGTTGTCATCGTGGAGAAAAAAATTTCCTCATCAATCCTGAAGTAATGGAGTTGTATCCTCTATCGTCAGATCTCAAACACATGATGGTGTTTCGTCGATATTGTCCTGATTTTGGCAGAGTACCTTGGTTTTGCTTGCATTGCACTTTGAAAGGTATGCTAAAACAATCGCCATTAAAATCTCAGTTTACTATTGTGTTAAATATATAAAATAAATATTTGCTTAAATATGGTTTCATTACAGAGCAGAGAACTTTAGTGAAATGTAAAAATTAAAATTAAAAAAACAGGAGGCTGTGTGGTCAATGAGGAGACTTCATTCTATAACTTTTTCTTTCTTTTATTATTTTAGGCTGTGAAACCATGAGTGAAGTTAAAAAAAACATTTTCAGTCAAGTAATGGCGGTTGGAAATGTTATCACTATACAAGCACTTGATGAAGACCCTTGTTTTATTTCGTGTTTGGAATTTGATCAAACCTAAGTCTACTATTTTCAGTAGAAATTTTTACAAGGCTATTTAATTTTCACTGATATGTATAATCAACTTTAACTGGTAATTATTTAATTGTAATCAGTTTTCTTACAACGTATGGATTTGAGCGACTGTTACTACTTAAATAAAATAAAGTTTGTATTCTCATCAGCAGAACCTTAAATTTGACTCGTGCAAAATAGCATTCATGCGCTACAAAAATATTAACGACCTTGCCAGGATTCGAACCTGGAATCTTCTGATCCGTAGTCAGACGCGTTATCCGTTGCGCCACAAGGCCAATCTTATTAAAATTACAGAATAAGCTCTAATTGAATAAATCGTTCGTACCTTCTCATGTATAAAAAGTTAAAATAATCGGTAAGCAAACCGACCGTATTTTCATATCAACTGTCAGATTTTTTAAATCTTACAATGAACGAATCCTTCTTAATTAAAACACTTTCTAGTTTAGTAGATAGGTGAAAATTATGTGCATTGTCCAATGTTGTATTTGTAAAAGAATGTATGCAGTGTGTGTCAGGCTTTATAAAATAATGCGGCATACGCATGATCGAAGTGAGCAATGACCTTTGTAATCGCATAATGAACGTTTCATACTTTGAGAAAAAAGATGAATGTGACATAAAATTTGAGTTAAAAGCAATTTTAACCGACACAAGAAAACCGTTGCACTTTTCAACAATAAAAGGAACATAAAGTGAGAAGGCATTCTTGGGAAATTCATTTAGCTGCCAGCATTTCCGTTTCACCATACCATTCTGTGAGGTTTGATTTTTTACAATACTTTCGAATTACAATTTTCTACTCGCATTTCTGTTTTGAACTTGATTTTCTTGGAGTAATGAACTCATGAGCTGAGCTTAAAGAAGTTCATTTGCCATTTTGCATGATTCAGATATTCTTATTGATTCTAAGAGAGAAATGTGACCGTTGACTGACCTACCTGCCTACAACATCTCTGCACAACCTTTTGGTGGATATTGAATACCATTTTGGGAATTTCAGTTAAAAAAATCATAAATCAGTCTTAAACGGTACCAAACAATAACAGATAACCTACTTGGAATATTCCATTAATATACTTGTTGCAATCACCTTTGACATTTATAACATTTGGAAACTAACGGCAGGTTGTTTTTTCAGTTACATGAAAGTTTGACTGAAAGTTAAAAAGACTTGTTATTGTTTTAGTCACTTGCGTTGTACTGTAAGGAGTACAGAAGCGGTTTTTTCATATTACATTCATATGTAAATTCTCTGACTCAATACGCAGCAATAATGTAGCTACCCTAAAATATTGAATGTGGAAGGCGGTAAAGCAACTTTTAGTGAAGGGAGCGGATGCATGCATGTTCATGTTTACTTATTCTATAATGATACTACCTGCTCCATCTACTCCCACATCACAAAAGGTATTTATGTGACAAATCAAATGTATTGGTCGACTCAGAATTAATTTGCCAATGGCACATTGTATGTCTGTTAATCCCTGATTGTTGTTATAATATTATTAGCATGTTTTACCAATTGTTTATAAAGTCGTAGCAGGGTAACCGATTAAAATTACAATTGTATTGTATTGTGCGTTCAATAGCTTCAGTCTTCACTTCAGTGACTCAAAATTTTAGGTTTGCCGAATTCCTTTTGTTTGTTCGATGTTCCATTTAGAGTACCTATTTAGAAATTTTAATCACAACAGGTTAGCGATTACTTACTAATAATATTTCCTACATTAATTCTTGAAAGTATACTTTAATAAAATCAAGCACAAGTAAGTGGAGTAATTATATATTGAGAATCTGCCGCACAAATTCATAATAAAAATTTGTGCTATATCCACAATGTGGTTGATTGAAGCTTTTTCTTATCACTACTAAGTCACTAATGCATAATCAAATCTAGCAATAGTTATATGTCAGTTCTGCTTCAATGGGTCAAAATTTGACAATACTCTAAGATAAACGCACTTATGCACTGCAGGACGGTTGCGAATACAACAGTCAACTGTTGCTGTATGTTATACATATTTCTTGAATTAAATTGACGTTTTTAAACAAAATTTTTTAGCCCTTGAATGATGCCGTAAGAACTTCTGTCTTCACCACTTAAGTTTAGACAGTAAAATCTGTACGCACCGAGGAAATGAGCTGGACTGCAGACAATTCCGCTGAGGCGGTCACGCCGAGTTCGCCGGCGCTGTTAGCAGAAGAGGACGAACTTTTTGTGTTTGGCTACGAGTGCAAAATTTTTAGAGACGATGAAAAAGCTGAGTGGATTGATAAAGAAAAGCATCTTATTCCTTGGATGGGGGATTCAAACGTGCTTATCGACAGGTAAAACATTTTAAGAGAAACTTTCCATATTTTTGTAAAATAAGTTTTTCCTTTGATACATAATTCATTTTGTAATTTTTAGATATGATGGCAGAGGAGCTCTTATGGACTTGCGAAATGAAGATGGTGTGGTTGACGACGAAGATGATGAAATGGAAAAGATTTGCGAAGAAGAGCGCTATCGTGACTTGTGTGAAGATGAAGAGTACGATGAATCTGCATATCAGGGTCAGAATCAAAAATCAATTATTAATATTTCCTATGTATGTATATTACAACTATTGCAAGAGTACATTTTGAACGAAAAGGATTACACTTATATGTAGTAAGTACGCAATTAATTTCGAACGCAAAGGCATTGCTAAATATGTTATTTTCTAGTTTTTAAAAATGGAACTGTAATATGAACACAACCCAGTCTTTTTGTCGAATTCAACAAGAAGCGGGAACTTTTCTTAATTTTAAGTTGAATATTGTTATGGCCTTTTATACGGAGTTAGCATATATTGCATATTTAGATTTTAGAAGATACATGTAAATAATGAATTTTAATTACCACACAATAGAGGAGGAGTTTAGACGACTTCAGCTTGCAGTGAGTGGAATGTCTGTTCCCAAATCATCTCATGTCACGGGGCAGGAAGAAAAAACAAATAATTTTTCTGCCATTGGCTATTTGTACGACGCAAACAACGGACTTTCAATCGGGCCTGAACCAAGAAAGCTTACTGAAGAGTGTCCCTACACAAAACCAGACGGACTATATATTCCTCCAGATATAAAATTGGTAATGTAGATATGCTTTACTTCTATATTATACTATTATTTCATCATATGTCATCACTACATAATGATGCTGACTGAGGGAATCACTGACCAATTACATTGTGATTTCTCTAGCCCACTACAATGAAAAGTCACGCTAAAATTGAGAAAACTGCTAAATTTATTGCTGAACAAGGCAATCAGATGGAGATCATCCTAAAAACTAAACAGGCCACAAATCCTCAATTCGATTTTCTAGGATACAATGATTCCCTTAATCCTTATTACAAATATTTAGTTTTAGCAATAAAATCTGGGGATTACAAACCAGCCGATCTGCCCTCTGAAGAACAAAATGACTCTCCTTCACAAAGTATATCTCGTCTCCTTAGCTCTTATATTGGTGTTAAATATTTGAGTTCGTGCTATTTTATACAAATAATGTTAATTTTTTAAATAGTAGAGAGTGATTGCAGTGATAGTGATGAAGATTTTGCTACAAGTTACCTTCATCCAAGCCTTGTTAAGAAAGACTCAACTTCAGCACCAGCTTCCAGTATTATTTACAAGTCAACCACAACGAATAATGCCTACTCCATCCTAGTATCAAAAATAAAAGGATCGGAACCACAAGAGCAGCAAAAATTGCACGCTTCCACAGAATCACCAGTCGTACCCAAAGAGGAAATTAGCGATACCTCAAGAACGTATGTTTCAACCATTGGTGGTATTCCAGCACGTCAGCCTCATGAAATGCCTTCATCACAAGATCAGTTAATTATTGAGAAAATGGCCAACTACGTTGTGAAAAATGGTTCCGCTTTTGAAGGTTTAGCGAAGACGAAAGGTAGCACACGTGGCACAACAAAATCTAAATCTAGTTAGTTGTTTAGTAAAATATATTTTTATGTATTCATTATGCGTTTTAGGCGATCCACGATTTACTTTTCTCGACCCACAGCACGAATTTCATTGGTATTATTTGAACTGCAAAGAACGCTTCAAAGCAGAGCACAATGCAGTGGTTGCCTCAGGAAATTTTATGAGCTACGCCAAGAGCGAAGTAAAGAAGAGTCCACCGGAGATCAAGAGTTCCAATTCCACATTAGGTCCCGGTCCTGGACACACATCTACTTTACCACTCTCTGCTGCCGGAATTCCGATAGCGAATCATGCGAGTAAGTAAAATGAACTACTCAAACTACATTCTATGGTTGATATTTTTTAAGTACATGGTACCAAACTATAAGGTTCTTGAGTCTAATCTAGCATCTGTGTTTACGTAAAATCACGTTATTATTTTTTCTGAAGGTATACAGAGTCGTCCTACTACGGTGTCCGCAGAGCTGGTCTCTCGCATTGAGGAAATTAGAAAGAAAAATGCTCTCTTTAACAAGTCTAAAGATAAGCTCTCATCAGGGAGCTCTGCAAGTTTACCCTGTGATAATTCATCGTCGATTTCAAGTGCATTTTCGCTTGCATCTGCAACTGCTCAAAGAATTTTGAAAAGAGACTCGAAAGAGAAACCAGTTATCAAATTTTCTTCCACACTCAGCCATCCTTCGGCAAGTAGAAGTGATTCAAAGGAGAAGGAAGACATTTCTAGTAATAGCGATAGTAGTAAAAGCTCAAAATCTCAAAGTTCCAAAAGTAGTTCCACACACGAAAAGAGCTCCAGGTGTAGTAGCGATAAGGTTAAAAACTCTGATACTAACGGCAGAGAAAAAATACAGGCAACCGATAAGAAAGAGGAGGAAGACCAAAAACGTAAAGAAGAGCGACGAAGAAAAGCAGCATTGTTTTTGCAAAGAATTAAAAATACAATAGAAAATGAAACCGTCAAAGTTGAAGGTATTCACAGAAAATATTAAAAGGATTTAAATAATACAGGGTGAAATTTTTTAGGATTATATCGGAGGTTTATTATAACCACTAATTTTTTATAATATACATATGTGTTTAGCAATTGCCGTTTCATTATGGATATTAAGGATCCATATTTTTCATACAAAAAACAAACAACAAACAAACAAACAATAAATCCTTACATCAGACAAGAGTCACCCAATAAATTAATTCAAATGTACACATTGTACTTCAATGCTGTACCTAATTCTGAAAATATCAAATAAGAATTCTTTGAAGCTCAATTTCAGTACATTTTTTTTTACTTTTGTGTTATTTCAACATGGTATGCGTGTATTTCAGTTTTAAATAAGGATAACACTGAAGGGTGCCACTCAGACGTCGAGTCAGTTCCTTCACCTACTTTGGTACAACATGATATTGAGGAAACGTGCAAGGAAAATGAACCTGCACCTGGTGAGTAATTGCTGTACTTATTTTACCTATTTTCTAAAGCATGGGTCTTATCTATTGTTATTGCACAAGAATGTATCGACTTGTTTTAGATTCCTCATTGGGCCACCTTTTATGTTCTAAACTAGAAAATGAAGTGCAGGATCGTCTGAAGCCCCCTACTGACCACAGTGACGGACGAAATAATATAAGATGCAGTTCTAGCCCTGAAAAGCACAGGCGTAGTAAAAGATCGTTATCATCTTCGTCTTTAGAGTCTTCCTATTCGGATATTCATCACACGTCGTCCTCATCCTCCTCGTCCAAAAAGAAAAGATCCAAAAGAAAACATTCCAAAAAACGGCAAGTGTTTTTCTACCTATGACTTTCCTACTGTGAAAGGATACACAATAAAAAGAGTTTAAGGTTGATACTTTTAAATGACAAAGGTGTTTTGGTATTATTTACGTAGGAAGAAGAAACACGACAGAGGGAGAGAAAAATCAAGATCTCATTCAAAAAAATCTAAACGGCGTAGACACTAAAGAGAAACGAACTAACTTTGTTATAAAAAGTACTTTTTATTACTTAATGTTAATCCAAATTTCAGATGCAGTGATAGTATAGTAAGAGTTGAACCTTATGTTTGATGGATGATAATGCGCATAGAGCGATTTTGGTCCTGAATACAAAATACCTCACAATATATAAATTATTTTATCTATTATTATTATTACTATTAGTATTGTTATTCTTCTTATTATTATTATTACAAAGCCCAGATTGGGTATATTTCTGGCTTGTACAAGGGCCTAAACTACAAAAACTAACATGTTCCATGTTCACGATGGCTCACTCATATGGAGACAACGATTGCAATAGAAGAAATATTCAAGACAGTATACTCAAGAAGTTTTGTAGTTCAGGCACCCAGTGGCCAACCCTTCCCTTAATTTAACCATAAAATGAGGTTTATGATGGACCTATTATAAAATATACTAATATTCTAAATCTATATCGTTGTAATTTTGATCATGTCTCGAAAAATCTTATAATTCGTATAACACTGTATTTCCAATATTTATGCTGTCATGCTAATAATACTAATAAATTCGGTGATAAATACTACATAAAATTGAGATCATAGTGGATGGCACACTTAGCCTAATGAATTTACCAGACGAAAGTGCTTAACTTATTTCCGAGTAGCTAAATAGATATTTTGTGCTTACATGAAACAAACCTAGCTAGACAGGATTTCAATTTATGTACATTTACACACTTCATATATATAGTTGAAATTAAGGCATGTGGATCTTGTGGTGAACTCGTAGAAATGGAATTTTCCTCATAAATTCAAAACAAGTTAAATAATTTCCTTACCATTAACTGTTTTAGACTTTCGGACATCCTCAGCGGCATCATACGGGAACACGGAACCAGAATATTTTTTAGCGGTTAATTGTACTTCTTCGAACGTTTTTACTTCATGTACTTTCGGTCCTGCTTCTGTTACATCATAGAAAAAATGGTAGAAATCGTCGAAATCGTAATTCTTAACCATTATTATCCATTTTTTTTAAACCAACTCAACGCTTGATGCAATTTTTAAAACGAAATTTGAGATTTTAATTGTACATTGAGACGATTTAAAAGATATGAGCTAGAGCATCGATGAATAGAAGTACGAAGGGAGTTCAATATCTTATCTTCAATAGCTTAATTTCTGAAGCACGTCGAGGAGAAGGATGCAATTGGAGTCCCAAAATATTGTTACCATAATTTTTATAGTCAATATTCCCACTTTTGCATTAATGAAGGTGGATTACCGTTTGAGAAGATTCGGTTATGCTATAGTGGTGGATCCAGGTGTTATCCCCTATCACTAAATGCATGATAAGATCGTCGGGATTCAGGTTCCCAAGACGTAAGAATTCCTTTAATGAAGTGAGTTTTACTGATTTTGAGTCTCCGTAAGCGGCCTATGGGTCCAACAGGAGCAGCCTTTATTCAGACCAAGCTTTTTGTGTAATATGGACTTCACGCTTCCAAAAGCAATCCCAGGGGTGTCACTGATATTCCGAATTCTGATTCGCCAGTCTCCATCAAATAGCTTGAGAACACTGTTACACGTTTCGTCACAAGTGGCGTCATTTGGCTGTCGACCTCTGTACAAATTTTCAATCTTCTGTCTTCCAAACTTAAACTCAGTAGCCCAACGTGCGACTGTGCGATAAGAAGGGTACTCTGTACACGCTCACAAAATTGCAATGGACTTGTTTGGCGGGTACCCCTTGTAGGGCAAAAAACCGAATGGTTGAGCTTACTCCAAAATCAGTAAATTCCTTTTTTATGACTTGGCAAACGGAAAATGATTTTCTGACCGATAATGGTGTGAACCAAAACTCATGAATTTTGGTAGGTGCTCCTAAAAACGTCTGAGGAACGTTTGTTTAAAGTTTGGGTCTCTTATCTTATTTCGATCATACCGATTCTCAGTTCATGCTGAACTCCCTTCGTATGTGAAATGGAGATTGAAAATAGTGGTGTGCATGGTTCCAAAATTTTAATTTCGTTGAAGATATGCGAATGCGAGTCAGGCAAAATTAAAACGTATGGATGGAGACGTACGATGATTAAAAGCTATTTTCATTCATTTATTGACGTACAAATCAATTTAAATTAATTAGCAATTCCATACTTCAGTTTCGTTTTCCTGGGCGTTAGAGATAATAACAAACAATTTAAAATAAAAACAACACAGCAGAATAGCACAACACTTAACAGCGTCTGTATATTATCGTCGTATGTAATGTAATTCAACAAAAACAGACAAAATCTAAATAGTAAATGTTATATTTATTACTATTATTACGAATATTATTATGTAAGAAGATAAATACATACCTATAACTTTAACAAATTACAATAATCGGTTATAAATTAAATAGGTCGTAGGTATTGTTAGGTATGTTATAATCAACAGCTATGTACAATATGCATTTACAGTGGTTGGTTTATTAAAGTTTACTTTTAGTGGGTGACGAGACGACGCGGCACTCAAGGAGACAAGTTAGTGATATATGTATTTATATTCATAAGTCTATTCTTATCATCGTCCACATAATACTAATAAATATTATCATTCATAATATTGGTATCATACGCTTCGTCGTAAGTAGTAACATTGGA
>JABASC010003822.1:0-13212 GCA_019776185.1 Plutomurus gul
AAGTGTGCTACATCATAAAAGTAGATGTAAACTTTTCTTAACTATTTAGATATAAATACTATTATATTGTTCAGAAATTGATGTGCAAGTGTAGTACAGAAAGATTTTTTGTGTAAAAAGTGAGTTACATTTATTAGATTATAGAAATGTACAAACTTTTTAATTTATTTTTCAGGATACCGCCATTGAAACAAATTATGTATCGGATAATTTCGCCTTTGACAACATACTCATTAGATAATCTTTGAAATAATATTTGTGTCTACAATATTAATACGAATTATATTATGCGTTAGAAGAATAAGTGGCTTCAACAGTCGAACTTCTCAGCTTCTTGTTGCTTTTAGTTTCTGAGCACAGTGAACAGACGAGAATGTTGTCCGTCAGTGAAACTGAGTAAGACTGAAGACAAATGATCGCAGTCAAACTGGAGATGCTCAGGCCACCGGTTTTGAAAATTCACAATTTTTTGTGCCTTTCCTCTGATTAGGAAAGACGAAGAGAGACCAGAAAAGTTAAGGTCTTTAGTTATTGTTAGTAAATAGAAGCAGACTTGTCTACACCATCCTACTCGTGGATTATAACGTATAAGATACCAAAGCGTCCAGACTCCGGGTTCACATCTCATCACATTGCTCACTACAGTGAATCTTCCAATTTATAACGAAGCGTACTATGTGCTTCCAGTAAATTCCTCTATCTATCACCCGTGTATCCATGTACTGTACATGTAGGTAGATAAATACGTGAATAATTATGCATTCACAATGAGGCTAGTATAAAGTAGCTAAACAAAGTATCTCTTGTTTTCAGGAATTATTGAGGAACCACCGATCCAAACCAGCAATGTTTGTAGCAGTAGATAAATAGGAACAAGTATTTCTTCTTACAAGCCGTACCTAATTCTCGTTATCCTTACCCGTGCAAAAGCGCACCTTAACAATAAGTTGACAGTCAGTGCATTAACATTTAACATCTCTTGACGCAATGTACAAAAGTATTGCTACAACACAGTCAGTTCACAATCAGACATGTTATGTAGTGTTATACGCCTGCTATAGTACCCATACCATGGCTTCTTGAAGGGTGAATCAGTCTTTGGCTCTTGTTGGACATGTCAATGTCGAAATCAAGTCAAGTCACTCCCTTCTCTCTAGACTTGTCATCAGTAGTCCGCTACATTGATTTCCATTTGGATTTCAACTCTTTTTGCTGTGCACCTTCCTTGTCTGCCTTAATTCACATTGCATCAAGCACATGCATCTTTTATCCATCTACTACTCCTTTTCCATCCTGTTCTTTACGTCAAGAAAAAGTCGACAAGATTTTCCTCTCGTGACTCGTTATGCACAAAGTACGTACACTGAAAAGATATATCTATGACTTCTCGATGGGTCCACACACAGAAAAAGTCGATTATCTAAAGACTGTGAGCCCCTTTCCTTCGGTTTCCCGTGTCAATCCCATCCAAATCCAACGGATCCTCTCTCCTCCTCGTCTTTCAACTGATTGATACTTTTTCCTTCAAATCAATATAAATTCGATTACTATAATGTAATCGAGTCAGTAATGCATTCTACATATATTTATGTCTATGTACTATAGCTGCATTTATCCTTTGGTATCTGTAGTAATACAATTAATTGTTGCAGACTGAATGCACTGTGCCATGCAGTGGTAATGTGCACTGCGATTTAATAAATAATTTTCTCATGCACCATTGCAGGTTCAAAGGACTATGGTGGGAACGAATAAAAGCTGGTGCACATTGAATTGCATGACTATTATTGTTAGTAGTGCAGGTCCAAGGTCTTGATGCGCTTTTTTACCTTCCACATTAAATCTCAATATCTTTATTTGAATTTAGGTTCGTCTTGTTGCCCTTAAGAATAGGAAAAGTTCTTACTGTTGGTGAAGCGCACATGGTTTTTCTTGTATGTGGAATTACCCCAACACCACTAACTACAGAGTAATCTCATTGAATTCGGTTGAAGTGACGACAGGAGTATTAGTAAAGGGGCATTTAACATTCTGGCATGTCCGTGTTCAGTATTACGTAAGCATCATAATGTTTAACTGCCTAGAATTCAATTGGCATTACATTGCATTCAAGATTTCAGATAAAAACAGCATTAAAAATATTACCAAATAGCATCTCGTGTAGTTTCTAGTGCATAGTACAATGAAGAGAACAGTAGCCGAGCTAAAAAGCGTTCATTCTCTCTCATCCTCATCAATAAAATGTCTATATACATAGCTATTTACTGCTTTATGGTGGTACGCTTAACAGGCAGCTTGAGCAGATATTATAATGTAGCAGGCAGTAAGTAATAAGGTAATGGGATTTCTTATTGTGTGATGTTATTGCCATCGCTATCGTCCAACAATCTCTCATCACATGGTACACAACATACAAGACAATATGTTAAACGTTGCAATAAAATGCTAATGTGAGAGATTAGAGCGATGAGTCAAGACAAGTCAAAGGTGTAAAGTACTGTTCGATCAATGTACACACACGTAGTTTTTTACGCTCTGCCATAATAGTGTTACAATTCAACCGTATCCCTACCACTATAGTACATAGCTACCAATGTGGAATGCAATCTAATGTAAATACGGGGACTATATATATACATAGATAGAAGATATATAGAGACCGCGGCACGTAAGAGTCCACACGGCCAATGTGATGTGAATGGGATTGAATGAAACATGAAATGAGCTTACAAATGAGATGGGATGATGGATGAATTCGTTTGACTTCACTTGCTCTGACTTACTTCGGTTTTTCTTGATTGATTTTTGTGGCGAGTGCGATTCAATTCCACTAACAGACGGTAAAGGTGTTTATAAGAGAAGAATTTACTTTCGTTCTTTCAAGTGTTAACATATTGAATAGGTAATACGAGGATTCTGTATATAGTTGGTAGTGGGTCCTGTTTACTATACCACTGTAGGATACATCTATGGAGAGTGTAAATACATATAAATAGGCTGGCACGTTATATGGGGAGGTGGAAGATTTTGACTCATTTCAATGTCTTCAGCTTATTGACTCGAGTAAATGATCTTTGAAAATTACCTTGTGTCGTAGATAGGTAATGATAGTTTGTCTGAGGATACCTACTACAGACAAGCATTACTGCAAAGATTGCCACGTACGGACGGAGCACAGACACAGAGAGCGAGGGAAAGAGAGAGGACAGCAAGAGATTGCTAAGGATATGATACAATATTCGTAGATACGAGAGACTTAGCAGGAGGTGCCAAAATGTGAGACTAATGAGTGGCAAATGGGGAATCGGCAGGTGGGCCCCACACAGGGGTCCTCTCACTCATTGAAGTCTCTCTCTCTCTCTCTCCATTTCTACTTGAGAAGTAAACACTATGAGAGATGAGAGTGAGTACGAGCGAGGCTGAGAGAAAGAACTATCTGTTCTCTGTGAGTTATTATTATTATGACTTGACTGATATAAAGCATATGCATATCTTTGTTGGCTCTTCTGTTCTCTCTGTGTAGTTACATATATGATGGCCACACTGTCTACTACTTTATTATCGGTGCAGTCAATATTCAATATCTGTACTGGAGTGAATGTAATAATAAATGGTCGCAGTTCAACCACAGTTTAAATTTGAATCGCGTCTTGATGAGACTATGGTTATAGTTTCTGTAGGACCACAACAACGCGTATAACCGAAGAACAATTAAACAAAGATCTGATTCTTCACTGAGATATTAACTCATAAACACTATGCATTTCTAATTGCGTCGATCTCCCAGTGGAAAAAATGTTGATCAACATTCTAAAGACTGACCTGTGGGGACCTTCAGCGTTTCTGGATGCCCTACCTTTATTTTTAATTGTATATTGTACGGCTTGTCATTGGAAGTGGTACATGGACTCCTCATAAAAAGTGAAGAGATGAAGTGCTTTTTTTGTTATTTTCGCCACTGCACTGCAAAGTTTACCGACACATGTTGGCACAATGAATTGACAATGTTATCGCACCATGTGACTTTCCGTACTACGGCTGAGTAAAAGTAACTAGTTAGCATTAACTTGTCTTCTTGCATAATATATGCATTGTGTTGCCGTACGCTGTGCTTATTTCAACAAGGAATAAAGAGAATTATTATTACTAGTAGGATTCAAGCAGACTATTTATTGTAATAAGGGGAGACTGTTGTGGATTCAGTGTGTATGCGTAGACAGAGATATTTTTCCGATATAATGAATCGTCAATAAAAATCGATTATAAGATCTCATCAGGGGTGCCTTTTCTCGCAATCCTCATTTCGACCATGACTTGACAGAAACATCACAAAATCACATACTACGATGAATTTTCAACACTGTGGTCGTGAGTGGTCGACTCGTACGCTTTCATCCCGACTGACCCCATCCTTCTGAACTAAAATCACCTAAGAGTATATCAATGCATATAAAATTTACGGATACATCAAGCAATATTATGCAATTTACACAGTCAACACGCGCACTGTGCTTTCATTGTATATTAGTAAATATTCCGAAATACAATCTTAGTCTTCCATATATTTCATTTACTACTTTTTGTATTCATATATTTTAGTTTGTCTGTAGATTAGTCGACAGTTGATTGCAAATTTTGTCAAAGTTTTTGTTGATTTCACTCCCTCAGGTGTTGACCCACATACAACTAATCTATTTAATAAAAGTAATTTAATTCAAATTAAAGGCAGTTAATAGAAATGAAATGATTTCGATTCTTTCTTTTCAAAATGTTTAAATACAGTAGATGCTATCACTGTAAGTGAACTAAATTAAAGGAATAGAGTATGGCTAACGATTGGATAGTATTTTAATGGAAGAGAGAGTCACGAGCGTTCAGATTCCACCGAGAATAGTCAGTTGCATTAATTGTAATTGCCCTTGTAAATGTAAATCATAATTGGTGCAGATAAAGGCAATAAGGAAATACGTAGTCGTAACGCTCATATTATAGTAAAGTACAGGCTGATAGTAAGTAGTAAATCCACGTACTGGGGCATATAATATCTATGTAAGCATCCAGTCTAAAGCGAAGCCTGGCCAAGTTCTGTCCACTACTCGCAGACCACTGCACAGACATTGCATACAATGGAGTGGCGGACGGATATGTATTATTATTTGTTTGTGGATGTGACCTGAAAGTTGAATTAGCCAGTTGGAAATGTAAATGTTCACGCACAATCCACACACACACACACGGTTTTCTTTCTCTCTATGCTATAATAGAATTAGCATCAGGTTTAACATAGTGGCCACGTAGGTAGTAGTTAAATTCGTGGAAATAGCTACCAGTTAGTATCTGCATACTATTACGAGTTAGGCAATGAGGTTTCAAGCAATTGAATAGAGAGTGGAAGGGAATGATTAATAAAAGTTGACTCACACGCTCAAAAACTTTGCAATCGAATTGAGCAGAAGAGTAAAAGTGCTTGATGACTATTAGGAGAATCGAGAAGCTAAATTAACTACCCTCACATCAGACACACACACACAGAGGGTAATTGATAGGAAAGTGGACTTGACTAGGTTAGATAGTAGTGTGTAGCATGGGATTCCAATATAACTACTTAAATATCTGCAGGAGAATTGAAAAGAGACACAAGCATTACTACTCTGGTACAATCAAAAACGTTGAATGCGGTTGGATTGCATTGCATTCACAGCAAAGCATTTCCATTATTAGAAGACTGACTAATAATGAAATGTGTGGTAGTTAGTGAGTGATAGTGGTTTGGTTTGGTTCATAGACTAATATGATAGGATCTCTTCATAATTCCTAATTCTTTATGGGCAGGCCACATCTACTACTACAACATGCTATCTCCTCTGTAATATTGTTTACTGTATATCATATTGTACTAAATGTTACACACAGTGGTAGCAGTGGTCTGTTTTACTAGAACAGAGCAGAGCAACAACAGAAACGACCATGTTAAGTTTCGCTTGGCTTCGTCTCTGCTGCCTCTGGTTCGCGTTGGCATTCGATCAAACTCTCAGATAGGAACCGAACAGAGAGGAAAACGGAAGTGGCCTCCAAATTACCCTCACAAATGTCATCGGAATTAAAAGTCTAATATGCTTTTATTATGCAAACACTCTGTCGGTCATGTATCATGAGGCTGCTACACAGAAAGAGAGGCTGCACGGTAAATTAAACTGCTAACTACAAATATTAGAAGGCTAATAAATACCAACACTAAAAGTTGTATTACTACAACACAGGACATTGAGTACCTTTCTATATACCGGTATTATTAGTATTTAGTATATCAAATTGTTTAGCAGCCTCCGTTGGTTGTTTCGGGTGCGTTCGTCTTTGTAAACCACTGTCCGCCTGTCAAATTGACTAAAAGTCTGCCCATTATAAAAGAGGACATAATTGTTGCTGTTGTTGATGATGCATTTAAAAATAGAAGGGAGAAAGCTCCCTTTCATTCAAATCAACATAGTTCTGTTGTGGTGGTGGGCTGTTTAATTTCTTTCCTTGCTCACCTCGTCATCTCCGGCTATAAATAAAGGATTAAAATGTAAATTGGTGGAAAATAATTGTGTTACTTTTTTCGTGAGTTGTGTGTGTATGTATTACCTACTAAATAACATAAGAGATACGGGAGCGCGAGAGAGGAAAAGGAAAGGGTCCCTTCAAATTAAACACTGTGGGCTTAAACAGTTAAATGGCTTCAGTGCGGTTACAAAGGTGAGCATGATATGATGGTTGGTGTGTATATTATTGAGTACGTGCTCTGGTTGTGGTCTACGGTCTACTCCTTGAATTCAACTGCACTTGTTTGGCTCAGTCTGAGAGAGAGAGAGAGAGAGAGAGATGTGTGCGTAAAAGTCGTAATGTGTATACAGATAGATACAGTTGAAGGTATTAGAACCTTGTGTACAGAAATGTGTGCATAGGAATTGACTCGGTTGTCCCATCCATTCATTTGGCTACATTTCATTATAAATGGGCAGCGTTTTTCGTTAGGCAGGCCAGACGAAGCTAGGAAAGGAAAAAATGTAATGATTATTAATCGACTTCCTTTCCTCAACGAGCTCTTTCCATTAGCATGGCACTTTTTGCCCGACCTACCTCCTTCCACTTCGTACCTGTAGTTTATAGATATACACATGAATAATTTACAAATATGACTATCCACTGTGTACACACATATAATAGTGTCCTACTACTTACTGCTCTTTTACTGTACTTCATTTCTTCTTTGCTGTTCGCTCTGGCTGCATATACCGAAACTCGGCTTTTAGTGGTATTTAGTAGTATGAACTTTCCCATATAACTAGAATATCTAATATTGGTAGACAGTCTTGTGTGAATAGTGACGACCGAGTGGTAATACTACAGATACACACCACACTGCCTGCAGTCAACAGTTGACTTCACTTGACTCATACTTGTACTTATAGATAGTTAGATAGATTTATTCAACAGACTATATGGCCTTAGCCTTTACGTCTAACATGTATACTTACTATATTATATTCATACAGACTGGATATGGCATTGTTTTATACACGTTAGTAGTCTTGATAATAGATATAAGCGTATACGCAGTTGACTGTTAGGTAATATTGGTTTGGTCTGGTTTGGGTGCGGGCGGACAGCTCCAGCATTTCTTGTCCTCTTTAGTAACAAACTCTGTCTTGTCTTGTTCTCCAAACCAAACCAACCGATTTTTTTCTCATCTCTTCCCTTCGGATAGGAACACTTAATGATATACGTATCTTGTAGCTTCTGCCTTGTTCTGCCTTGCCTACCTCACCTCTCGATTCTCCTCTGCGCTGTTGTTGCTCACAATACAATCAGTCGAAGTTACTTCTAGCTTAAACCCTTTTGACAAAAGCCCAAACCTGATCTGCATATTAATTAGCTTACCACTCTTTGCTGTACAAGCAGTTAGGTATATGTACCTACATTACATATATGTGGAGTGGACGTTCCATTGCCACTCAATCTATAAAAAATAAAGAGAGGACAGTAAAATTGTTGTGCATCCGTATGGTGTGCTTTTTGACTGTTCCTCTATCAATTCCTCCAGTCCTTCTTTATCCAGCCCATTCTGTTGCCCTTGTCTTGTCATTTATTTTGTTCTCTGTCCATCCGCTGTGCAGTACAGTGCAGTACAGTGGTAAATAGCTAGGACACATTGTTTACAGTAAACACACTTTTGGATAAGGAGTTGCTCTTTGAGTACATTTACTGTATAAGCAGCGAGCGCGGCACAAGTGCCAAATGATGGATGCAGGAGGAAGAAACGGAAATGAAAATGTGGAAGAAAAATATGCAGTAGTCGTTATATGTAATACTAGGAACGTAGAACAACAGGCTGCTCCCGTCCAGTCGTTCAAGCAGTTATGTAGTACAGTGTGTTTTGGTACGTAACTTCTGGTGAAGATACGTAAATGCAGAGTTGACTGTTTTTTTAAGTGATAATCGTTCTCTGCATGTGCTAAGCATAGTTTGTATGCAGGGAAAAAAAAGCTGTACTACAGCAGACTCAGTGTACAAGTTAAATTGTAGAGAGATAGTGGGGAGCAGATTAGATGAGAACTTTAATAATTATCTATTATGATATGATTGAGAACGGAAGAGAAGAGTTAAGATGGCTCAGGATAGTTAATGGAGTGAGTGCGGGTAGCTTAGTTATCTCTCTCTGTTCTTGTGGTTCAGATTCGTTTAGGTTTGGTGCTGACCGCAAAAAGCAAAAGGTATATACACACACACGTATGAAATACTACTACAACTCACTACACCACTAATCGTAAGCACACAAAAGGATGAAACGAAATGATATGATGAATCGGTGAATGTTGACGAGATAAGAGGGCTAATGGGAGTAATAGTGCTAATGGGATTGACATTGATGGGGAACTTCAGTCACAACTTACAATTATTCTCTATTGTGATTCGTGGCAGAGATATCTATCCTGTACTCACTACCACCACTCACTAGTTAGAGAGAGAAAGAGAGAGGAGCATCATTCCATGTTGTACATATACAGATGTACAGCTTTTACTATGCATACAAATGGCAAGTGCAAGGCGCCACTTCCACAGCAAACTTTAGAGGATAGAGAGAGACTTGAACTGATGATTCTGAGAGTTAAAGGTAAGCCGTGCAATTTGCAGTTTGCAATTTGCTATCGGGTTCACATATTCACATCACCAGGACAAACCAAAGCAAACGAGCCTGCAAAAGGGAGGCTGGCTCTGATTATCAGGATAGGATTGATGGGAGCACAGATGGAGAGATTGATCAGCCAGATAAGTGCACAGTGAGATATACGTATGTACAGTACACATGTATTTTAAAGGAGAGAACCCGAGTGTTCCGTGTGATGCGAGTTGAGTTAGGTGATGTGATAGGCGGTCGCGAGATGAGAAACTCTGATTTCTCTTATCACCATCGTTGATCCCGTATTCTTTTGTTTTTTGTTTTGTGTACGAAACCTCTCCCTTCCTATCCACACATAGAAATATATAATAATATTAATATGTATTTCCTTCCTCTCTTTCTCTGCTCAGTCAGAAATATGCGAGCGGACTTGTTTCTCTGTCTCTCTCTCTACGTTGTAATGCTTACACTTTGCTCTCTGTGTTCGTACTATTTAATTTCGCATTCAAATTCACATGTATCTGGGGGCTCCCCTCAATACGTCGTTCATACTAGAGAGCACCTATTATTTGATTTGGCTGTGAGCAATTGCTGTCTTGTGCTGTCTGCTGAACCATTGTGTTTACGCATCAATCGAATTCGAATTCCCATTGACTTTGACAGAAGCTGTCTTGTCTTCTCAACTTAAGTCTTAAGAGTTGAACTTAACTGAAATTATAGTTGTGCCACGACATTGTGCAAGCAACATTCACAACATCCAAACCTTTGTTCAGAATATCTGTTCTACATTGTACAAAATTATATTTAATAATTGTAATATAATGTGCGGAGTTAGCTTATGCGATTTTATGAACGCATGTGGATATTATAACTATTATTTATTTATTGCAATTGGATATAATTCTCTTTAGTTCTGATTTCTGATGTTTGCAGTGACTTGACTGTGGTTTGGGCTTTGAGTGCATTCCATTTTTGTAGTGGGAACATTTTCAAATGATGATGAAAACATTGAACCCTCCTCTCTCTAGAGCTTTTTAGTCTGTTCTTTTCTCAGCATGATGTGGTTTCCTATGATGTGTTATTTGTAGTCTGATGTGTGCTATAGCATTGTCTATATGTATTCAAGTGAATGAGTAAAAAAGGCTGTGCTCAGTGCCCACATTGCTAAAGAATTTTTAGCGTTATGTATATAGTCAGTGTTAGATTATTACTGTTTGCAATGCAGATATCACATCTAGCATTAGTAGTACACTACATGTTCATGTACTATAGCACTTTTTTACTGGGCACACATGATGGGTCTTGTAAGATGGAAATAAGGAAAAAGTCTATGCAATACACGTCGAGCGCAAAAAAAATCAAAGACTTTGTATTGCATGTGCTTATTAAATTGTGCTCGTATTTTCTCATCGTCTGTTACTGTGCTTATAATTATGAATAGGTTTATAATGTAAGTGGAATGATAGTGTGCTGTGCTTGCTCAGGTAAATTGATAATAGCTATCATTATGGTATTAGGTATTGTTTTAAGGGCAAGGCTCACAATTACAATTAGTTCAGTTCAGTGCAGTCGACTGTTCCACTCACACAGAGAACAGTCAGCAGCTTGTGCAGAGTGGTTTTCATGGTGGCCGGACGAGAGACGGCCATTATTTATACCAAGATCTAGACAAATGTCAATCACTCACAGAAACAAACCTAACTGAATGAAATGGCTATAAAGATCTGATAATTAGCGTGAGGGAAGCCTATAGTAATGTACAGCTCCTTGCTATTTCTCCTCCATGCATGTATATATTTATCTACAGCTCACAGATCATAGGTGTGTGTTTTGATCTGATCTGTTCGGTCGAAATGGACCGTTTCCTCAACTTGTTGCTCATTACTCATCACGACCCGAGCCACTATATAAACTTTTAGAATGCAATTTCTTCCCTTTGCTGTTTTCTCCATAGTGGGTCTTCTGTTTGACTGATTTCCTTATATAATGAAGTGACTTAACGGCCACATATATAATTAAAAGGATTAAAACAGCAATATAAGTCGAAAATTCAACTGTTCCTATGAATTATTAAGGGAGATAAAGGGAATACAGCCACTGCTGTGTGCTCAACACACAGTATGTGCAATTAAACAGAGCACACATAGCAGTAGCACCTGAAATGAACGAAATCTGACTGACATTATTCCGTTCCCAAGCGAAGCATACGATTTATCATTGTACTGCGTGTGTGTGTGTTTGTGTGCAAATCCTTCAGAAATCTTCTAACAATAATAATGTAATGTACTCGAACCCAAATTTGGGCAGAATGATGGCTGTAAGGAGTTTTGTGCTCGGTTGCTCAAGCCAAGCACTGATGAGAGTTAGTTTGGAAGCTTTTTAGCTCTGCCTAGCTCATATTTCACCGGAGATTCTCTCCGTGTACTGTGCATTGGGTGCCCACAGAGTTTTTCTATTCATATTTCATTGAGTTTCCTTGATTGCCACTGACATATTGTACAGATAGAGAGAAAGAAAATAAAAGGATATACTTAATATATTAAAAGATAGCGGAGCAGCTTCCCCAACTTACGAGTAACTGATACGATGTATCTTGCCTGACTTCAACTTGACTTCATCATGTTTTATGTATCCCTTCTCTTTCTCTCTCTCTCTCTCTCTCTCTCAATGTTACATTACTGTTCGGAGTACCTACTGCAGTAGGATGTTTCGTTTAACTTCGTTTGCTAATGTTGCTAACTAGCTCAAAGCTTCATTCTCAGCGTTCACCTTAGCATGGCATTCCACAAAAAAAACAGACACATTAATTGTGTATACATTAATTACCATCGCAGTTTTTTCGGAAGAAAATAACTCGCAGTTTAGCTAAACTTACAGGTGATTCGACAGTCAAGTCAAAAAACCTCCATAGTGATACATCCCAGTGTGTTGCCTTCCTATCTGACTTTGTATTGGGTAACTAAAGTTGTAAAATAGTTTCTTTTGCCTTGGTTCTCGCTGGGAATGTTTGCTATATGCATGTACGCGTAACCCATGTGTCTTGTTAATAGTGTATTGCCAGTGAGTCTTCCCTTTGCTCATTAATTATTAATGAATTATAGAATGAGATTATTTAGATTCTAGATTACATTATGAACATAAATGTGTATCTGGACTCAACAAGGGAATACTTGGCCAGCTTGTGCTATGTAGAGTAACTACTAAATACATACAGGTAGTGCACCTTAATTCTTGGGAATATATTATGTAGGTGCTTAGCTCGTCCATTACACGTGTAGTTGACGTATGCCAATAAAGCAAAGTACAAACTAATGCATTTGCAAAAACTAACAAGGATTTCCTCAGGCGGGCACTATGACTCCCCCCTACTTCTCCTAATAGGCACAATTTGCTCATCCGATTGTTTTGTTTGCAAAAATAATTGTATTGTATTAAATTCGATCGAGAATTCTTTGACTCTCAGGATAACGATCATAAACAGAGGAGAACAAGGCAAGAACAGAAAAGAATTAAACTATGAGCGTGGGTAGAACAAGGTATTTATAAAGAGAATGCTTGTATGAGCATATTGTGCATACAGTGAGTGGATTATTATTGCACAGTAATAGCAAGTGCAACGAAGAGCGAATTAAGTACAAGCAAGCAATGGCAGATGGATTTGATTGCACTGTAGTAAAATAATAATGTAATGTATGTAAGTACACAGAGAATTTCTTTGGGCAACACAACTAATAAGCTATTTAGCATAAAAATTCTAAAACAATGAAAAATATAAATGAGAAACATAGACAAGACATTTAAACAGGATTTACATCGACAGACACATTACATGTGTGCATGTACTACATTCAATTCTTGAACATGTAACTTTGGAAGCTCAGGGAAAATAGAGCGGAAGTTGTGAATACCTACCTACTCAACACTCTGCACACTACACACCCGTACAAAATGAACAGACTACTGTCTCGGAACACTACATGTATTCCTTAGACTGATCAACTTGTTCGTAGCATTGTGAGCAGTGTATATATGTAAGTAGTCATTTGGTGTTG
>JABASC010003823.1:0-13209 GCA_019776185.1 Plutomurus gul
ATCCAAATGCATTAGTTGCGACCATAATAAGTAAATGTCCGTACTGTTAACTAACTAGAAAGGTAAATTATTAAAATTGTCAGATTGATATAAAACTACAACACACTGAAAGCATTCATCTTGGTTGGTTTGGATTTGCATCTTTGAAATTTTGAAATTTAGCATCTCAATATCCAAGAAAAGCGTCATTTTAGTCTGAATACAACAAAATTTGCAATTTTAATTTTTCTATTAATTAAGTACGACATTTTTTATTTACATTTACTTTATCTTTATTAGGTACTCTGTAGTGTCGCTTTATTGTTATTATTCTTACGGCATATACAAAAGGGAAACAAAATTATTGTATTTTTTGGTTGTACATTTTACGATAACAGGATAACACGCACTTAGGTATATAACATCTTTTTTCATCAATATAATTGGTGTTTCCTCGCATTTAAATGCGAAATTTAATGCAAAAACTACAAGCGGTAATAATCATTGATACTTTGTAATATAAAGATACTTAAATAATCTAATATATAGGTACAATTTTTAACGAATTTTGCTTAACCGACTTTTGTCATAGAGAATTTTGTAAATGCATCGTATTTTCCGAATTAAATCCCGGCATCGTATTCCCACTTTTTCTATTCACATTGTTATTCTCAATACTCGAAATTATTCCAAATTATAGTTCCCCCAGGGATTCAATTAGGAAAATACTCACGGTAATGTAATATCAGTATACATACATACTAGGCTAGGCTAACAGGGATATGAATAAGTATCACGAAATAAATTTTCAGATTGGACAGCACATTCCAATGAATCGTCCTTTTCTGCTAATCAAAAGCACAAAATAACAAAAAGTACGAATATAAACATGAAATTTGAAGAAAAGCAATGAAATTTTTGTATTACTTTATCAACGGACAGAAATAGGATCTCCGAAACAGATTGTAATCCTGAAGAATTTCTTGTATCACACAATTTTTCAGATGTTGACATGTGCCACTAGAACCACGGTGCTTGATAATACAACTTTCATTGTAAAGGGAAACCTAAGTTTATAGAGAGGATTACGGAATCATTTGATTACTCAATATCTTACTTTGCATTTGTTGATATTGATAACTTAACATGATTTGCTATTTAATTAAATGTACCTGTGGGGACGTGTACAGAAAATATAGAAATGTTTCCTTTTTGTTGTTTGTATAAGAGATATTTTTGTGATCGTCTTTCCAAGTGATATCAGCCAACTTGTAATACGTTACTGTTGAATTAAAAATTCAAATAATTTTACAATTGAGACTTATTAACATTGTGATAGTCTAAATAACTTATACAATTAGCTTGGCGCTGTAAACACCTTTATGGTACTGCCACAAATGTGGGGTGGCCGGTGATGGGTGGTCAAGAGGGGTCTGTGACGTGACCTCCCCAAATTGTAGCAATTAACATGGGAACGATAGATTAAATAGGAAAGCGAAAATGGGAGGAGTTAAATAGATTGTTTCCCGTGCCCTAACCACTGTGTGTGGTTATACCATAAAGGTTAAAATTAAACGTTTAAGTATAAATTCCTGAAATGATTGTCACACATTTGTGGTCACTAAAAATACTTGAAACATAAATGCTACTGTCAGAGCGTTAATACGCCGATGGAATAAATTTTTATTTGGTCACACAAACAACATTTGTGATACCAGATTAGAAATTGCTTGCAACATAGCGTGTAACAACGTTTCCCACAAAGTCCCCTTTTAATGATTCTAAATTTATTTCTGTAAATTACTATTTTGCTTTTGTGGTCACTGTGCGTATAAGTGTAATAAAACCATTACGTATTTACAGTTAAGACTAGCACCAGATATTTACCATTTCTGGAAGTTTTACCATTTAGATTGCGGGCTGGACCTGTTCTCCCGCTTAGCATTGTGACTGTGACTGTTGTGGCAGGAGTCTGAGGTGCAATAACGGCTGCCTGTTTGTTGTAGAGAACATCTTCCTCTCCATCCACATCGATACTTTCAGAAATGATTCCATTATTTTTCGCGGGTTTCTCCACAAACAAAGAAGTGTACGGAGTTACAAATTCATACTGTAAAGTCAAAAAAGAAAACCTGCTTTAAACTCTCATATGGGTCCAAACTGCAAAACAGCCAAAAAAAATTGATGATCTACCTTGATAGCCATTTCAATAATTTTGCTTGCGTTTTTGGTTGTATAATTTGTACTGGCCGATGTATCCTGACGGATCAAATCCATTATTTCCATGTAGGCCAACCTTCTTTCCATATAAAATCCATCCTTCTCATTCTCATCACATTTTTTCAGAGGATCATACTCTGAATCTTTTGAAATAAATTCTGATGTTATTGTGCCATTCCCTGCACTGTTACAGTAACAAATTGTTTGGAAATCAAGTGGTACGGGACTAGATATTGTTTCCACTTCAAATTTGCAAACTGTATCACTGGAATTGCCTGAGGAAATGTTCATAGTGTGTAGATACTTTGGAGAAATTTTTCCAGTTACTACAATTGCTTCATTTTTATTGATAACAGAATAATAACTAAAGGTCACATTGGAAATATTGTATTCGGGTGCAGTGTAAAGAAAAGAGACATTTGACAAAACGGGCGATGCTATCTCTGCAAAGAAATTCTCCATTTTGGCCGAGGTGCGCAATCCTTCGTAAACTTTTCTGGCAAATCCACGATTTTGAAGTGAAAGGACTCGAACAAATCGATAATCTGCCTCTGATCCAAATGCCAATGAAAATATTGGAAGTTGAGGTTTCTGTTTTTGATTCAAACTTTGAACATTTTCAAGAATCACTCGATGGTCTATGATACCGGACGTGGGTTCACCATCGGTCAAAAATAAAATCATTGAAGTCACATCGCTTTGATGGTAATCTCGGGGGAATGGACAATTTCGTGTGGCAGCAGAGGTTATCACTTTTTTGAATTTCCCTGGAGAGAATTTTCGTGCTAATTTTAATGCTTCCATTATGGCATCATGAATATTCGTAGAACCATGCACACTAATTTCATCAATGAATTTCACTGCTTCTGTTTTATACTCAGCTGAGGCAGTAAAGGGAATTATAGAACACTTCCCCTGAAATGGGGACCAATTCTGAAAGATAAAAAATTAATAATTAATAAATCACGTGAAAATATTTTTAAAATGAGAAATCAAGTGTACATAAATAGTCCAAAATCATTAGTTATAATGTTAAACCTCAACACTACTGGAAAACGTGATAATGTTGAAATAATCTTCTGCACGAAGTTGATGTAATATATTTCTCATTGCGTTCTGCAGAGCAGTCAGTCGTGTCGGTATCATGGATCCACTGATGTCAAGGACAAATATTACATGCTTTGGTAGAATTGGTAAATCCTTTGCAATGAATGTGTGTACAAAATAGCCATCTCGCAACTGTTGGTAAAATTTAATTTAATAAATTTAGAAATTTTTAAGGAGTTTAGGCACAGCTCGATTTTAATTCAAACAATTTGTAAACAGCAATTATCCGTAAAAACCGTTCTGAATTGTCAAAATATTGTCAACGTACGAAGCTTCCCTTTAATTAAGGGAAGCTTTGGTAGGTCCAATTTTGAATTTTCTTAAAACATCGTAAAAACAGTATTGGGTGTTTCTAAGCATACAAATAATTTTCTGTACAAATAATGAAGCACGCACGGGCAAAAAATCCGTTATAGATTTTCCCGATTTATTAAGAACATTCGAAATTGAAGCCACCTTAGAAAAAAGGCATACTCAAGAAAATCCCCCATGTATGTATGTTCTATGCCGAAACTTCTTATAAATTTGAGCTGTGCTTACGAGCAAAGAATATGAAATTAATGAAATACTAGCAAGCATTCATTTACCAGCACTTCACCGTGCCTTGAATTTGGTTCAGTGTCGTAATTGATGGTAACAGCTCCAACACTCTTGGAAGTGTCATATTTAATGTCTTGTAATGGTTTCCAGGATATGGATGCCCTGTAACCCCGAAGTGTTTTCTTTGATTCTGAACACCAAATAAGTTTCCAGTCAAAAGTGACATTAATATTTTGTAAGAAATCCTTTAAAGAGAACTTTACCAGGCAATTCTATTGATTGATTTCCATTGGTCCATTTAGCACTGATGTATTCAATGCTATGAAACTCTTGCACATCCACCGCCAAGTCGAATCTCTCTATGTTCATCATCTGCCATTCGAATAAGTAACACTATACGTATTTAACTATTCCGATGCAGAGCAATAATATTACATAATCGTGTTTACCTGTTGAGTGTTCATATATATTGAATATTCATAACTATAGTTTTCTCTTAGTATCATTTCGTCATACAGCAACGTTACAAATACTTCACTAGAAGCCTCCACATTCAGACTCATGTTAAATATCTTGGAATTACTACAACGATAACATTTATGTTAATTTACACAAAAGTTATTTATGTGCAAAACGACTCTTTCACTCACTTATCGTCCATATGAACTACTCCAGCGGTGTTCCCTGAGGATTTTGATTGCTTGTACATGGACGAAGCTTTACCTTTCTCCACTACACGAGCAGTATAGGTTTTGCCATTACTCCGTCTGCAAAACAGTGCATGAATATTTTCCTTATCGCAACTAGGTCATTAGTTGGCATATAGTTGGATATTCTGTATAATTTTATGCTTACATGACAAAACTGGAAATAAATGCTTCCTTTGGAATTCTCATACAAATGTTGATTTCTTGAGAGATATTAGAGTTTGCATTTACCACCCTCCAAGTAGCATTTGTGCGGCAGAAATGATATCGAATGTTTGAGCTAATGCTAAAATATTTTATCGTAGCCGGTAATAAACGGTCGCTGCTTTTCTCCTGTACATTAATACAAATAGGTTGTCGCTACATCATTTGACTAAAATAAACTAATTTTACAAGTCGTATAAAATTTAAGCTGCAAAAATATATGGTGGTCTGATCAAATCAAATAAATTTCTGAATTTATATAATAGATTCGTAGAAACATTTAAAATGTTACCTTTGGTCCTGAAAGAACTTTTGTTTGTGATGCACGACTCCCGCGTGTCGTTCCATGAATTTCACTTGCACAAACAAGGAGGAATATGGTAATACATATCGAAATAGCTTTT
This sequence comes from Plutomurus gul, assembly GCA_019776185.1. Taxonomy (NCBI): domain Eukaryota; kingdom Metazoa; phylum Arthropoda; class Collembola; order Entomobryomorpha; family Tomoceridae; genus Plutomurus; species Plutomurus gul. Next base: position 5,162 of record JABASC010003823.1, read on the forward strand.
AGCACTTGGAAATTATGCTTTCCTGTTTGAAACCGTATTAACTCCTCCATATTTGGTACTAAGCGCAGTTGTATTAACAGAATCCCACTTATTGATACTAATTACGATTGCAGGAAATTTTTCTGTTGTGCAGAGAAAATTTGCTTGTCGAATTCTAGCATAGTGGGTCACTTTTCTATCCAATTTTATATTTAGAATGATTAATGGTTTCATGCAAAGTCAATTAATCATTCAAATGTATTTAGTTTACTTGATCTCCTGTGAATAATTACATGTCTAACTTTTCAGACTTTTCTTTATAAATACTGTTTATTATATTGACGAACTAAATATTTGTAATACTTCTGAATAAAATCAGCACCCCTTTTGTAGTCGCAAATATTTCAAGTCTTAATAAATCTTCCATTTTGATGAATTAACTGGCGAAAGTGTCTGCACTCTGTTATATATAAACAAATATTCGTTATCATTTTAAAAAAACTCTTTGGACAGTAATTGTGCTACGCTGCTTGTCATTTTTATCAGTTTAAACTACAGTAAACTCTTGACACAATTCATGAGCGTTTAAGTTCATGCACATCAGCATATCTTATTTGTTGTTTCTTACCAGTCATTTCCTTATATTTTATGCTTATGCAAAATGCGATTTATTCGTAAGTGACAGTTTACAACTTTCGAGGTTTGGCCAAAATGCAAATCATAATTTATAAAAAAATGTGGTTGACATATTTATGTATTGTGAAATCTGCTTACTAGATGCATGTATTAATTACATACCTATATTGTTTCTTCCGATTAGAGTTCCGTGATGTATTTATTTATGCATATGACACCAATGTGCAACACGAAAAATGATTATTTTCAAATTAATTAATTTCTAAGAGAACGTTTTGCATCTATGATCTCTACCACGTGGATTATGCATTGATTTAGTAGACATAACGAATTTCATGGTACATTTTATTTACACAATAATAACAAATAATATTATAAAAACAATACAAAGTTATCAAATTGTGTAATTCAAGATATTTGCTAACAATATAAACAAGTTGAGTACAAACAATTTTACAAACATTAAAATTGAAATTACATATTACACAAATTACAAATTAAACAGTTAATTAGAGAAGATAGGGGTGGCAAGGAATATTTTTGGGTAAAGCGGCTTTTGCAACTTTCCAAGTCTCAAGTTGAACGTAAGATATGACGGTGTTGGAGGCACCAGTACAATCGTAGAAATGACTGGGATGATCATCGACGATCTCTTGTGGCTCCGTGTGGGCGACATCACAGGCTTCTGCCAAAAGTGACTGCATCTGTAAAATTAAAATTTAAAATGGTACAGTAAATCTGCATTCAATAGAAACTGTCTCAGAAAATGTGCAGTACAATGGAAGAAATGGCAGAAATGAAATTTGAACTTACATCTTCTGTTGTTACACCAAAGGCTGTGTACAATGGATGAACATTTTCAAGGGAAACCTTCAAGTAGTTTATCATCCTCGCTTGCTCGTATCGGGACAAATTAGAACAGTAAATGGCATGATGGCTGGTCGGGGTGCCGCTGTAGACAGTTTTTTCGTAGCCGTGAACTTTCCAGTTCCTTTCAGCCTTGAAGACTTGTAAATCATCCTCGGATTCTCGACTTGAGAAGTTGCTCTGAAGACAGATTTCATTCACCTAATAAATAAAACAAAGAATAAATGACAATTATAAGAAACAGATTCACAAAATAAATAAATGGTTCAACTTCGTACAAAAGAAAAAGAATATCTAATGATAAACATGTAATTACATCAAAGTCTAAGCCCCATTCCTTTTCGGAACAAAGTTCGTTGTCGTTGTCCTGTCCACAGAAACAATGGTAGTTGGAAATTTTTGAGTCACCATCCGCTGCAGCAGTTGAAAGATTCGACGGCAATCCTGGAATGTTGCGGTGAAAATCTACAAGTGGTTTTGGTGCATGGATCGGCTCTTCAGTATGCTCAAAGACGCAACAAAGAAAGTGGACATTCAAAGCAGGCGGGAATCTAGTTGAAACTATCAAAAACAAAACCAAATACTATTATTAAAGAGACTGTAATAATTAAAAAAGAAAATTCGTTCCAACAAGTTTAAACGCATGTCTAAATATGAGCAAAACCAAAAAATACTTACCTAAATCATCCATGAGGTCAAATCGAATTTCTGAATCCTCAGCAATTTTCGCTTCGGTGAGTTTCAGCAGTTTTTCCGTTACAACGCGTCTGGATGGGAATTCGGTGACATTTCGGGTGCAAAAGGATGTGTCCAGGTACAAGTGATGGATTTCCTTCGGTCTTCCTGTCTGAGAATCGTGAAGGGGTGTCAGGAGACGAAGATCCTTCAAGTTCAAGCGGCAGCATCCCGTGTGTACAATTCGCAAGTCAACTTGGCTCCTGCTGTCAATAGACGATTTCTCCAATAACAGCATGATGCTCCCGGCTTGGTGTCCCGATGAAAGAGGAGTGACTGTCACAGTGAAGGAATCCACGGGAATGTCGACGGGTTTATTGGTCACCAGGAAAACGATTTTATTTGAAGTCACCAGCTGCTGCAGTAAATCCCGGTACCGCTGCTGGTCCTCTTCATCGATATTCGTCGTTGAGGTCCAGTACACCAAGAATTTGTACGTTATCTCGTGCAAAAATAGACAAAGGGATTCATCTTTACTTTCTGCAAGATTTTCCAGGAACCCCGAACGGAAAACGTAGGCCAAGATATCTGCAACAGAACAAATTACAGATTTTCAAAATATGTACAATTAATCCAAAGAACGTCCTTTTTCATTATTAGTAAAATGGTTTGTAAAAAAATACATTTATATTAGAACTGCACAACAAATAAAATTGTGGGAAAATTAAATAAAATAATTATTAGTTTACCGTAGTCACAATACGTAAGGAAAAACTTTGTAGCAGCAACGAATGGACTACCCTCGTAGTCATCTTCGGTAAAGTTGTTGATACTGAATTGAGGGATTTCAGCCAGCACTCCACTGTACTCCTTTGTAGGCCGAATCTTCCAGAAAGCTTCCATAATGTTATCTCCGATGAATTTCCAGTTGAATATTGAAATCCAAAAAAATTCTTCAGTACAGCCTAAGGTGTAAGTGCAAGATAAAATCTTTTGGATTGAATGGCGAGATAAATGTTTGATGGAGAGACTAAGTTTACTCAGCAGCAGACAAAAAAGGACTGTGGATCAAACAGTAAAAAAGTTTAGGTTTTATACGATTTTCGGTATAGGGCTAAAGTACCCCAAGTTTTCTGTACTCTCTGCTTCACTCACAGTACACAGAACCGAAATAATAATAATACGTACCTAACAAATACAGGAGCTAGGAATTAAAGGATATATAAAATCTGTTACCTGGAAAAATGTCTGCAAGGAAAAGCACCTAAGTCCACAACAATGAATCAACCACCACGCTCGCTACTTAATCCCTATTTGTAACAATGGAATGGACAAGTCTATTGTTGGATGCGTGCGTGGCTGCCTCTTTTCAACGAATGACTCATGGGCAGAGAATGCTTTCTATCGTATTCACTAATCACATCACCTTTGTCTTCGCCTTTGTTAATTGTAATCCAGTCGTTCGACGCCAGCTACAATTCGTATTCTTTGTTGTTATGTTTGTAAAATTAGCACATGCGTACCTCCACAGTTCTGGTTAAGTCTGGCTGTCTAGACAAAATTGGTAGAATCAAGAATCAGCAGAACAACTTCATTTTAGAACGCACCACAGGTATTTTGAATTCGACTGCTTTATTTGGATTTTTGTCATTCTAAGAATGTATGTATTTTAATAGAGACCTAAAAATTCAAAAATATTCTTTCATCTAATGAGTACACGCTTACATATGTTACAAATAGATGAATATTAGAAACGCTGTGTTCTAATGGTGCATGTCATTAATAAACCCGCTTAATTGTAGTTGTGATACCATGCACTGATGCGAGGTCGAAAATGTAACTATTTTTCAACATTTGATTGAATGTACCTAATTTTAGATACTTATTTTATTGTAGATGCCAGTTTGTATGAAGGAAATGAGGGAATGAAATTACTGCATTGGATTATTTATTGGCTTAAGATGATATAGAGGTATGCCTATACTGTTCTCTCGTATTATACAGCAAATATGTATACGTTTTAAGTATTTGTATAAAGATTGAGGAAAGAATTCGTTTCTTTTGTGCACAGATACAATCTTATCTCTTATCTTATCTGTTCATCGACCCACGGTGCCTAAAAGATCTGCCATGTTAACTTGAAGCGTCTCCGTTTCGTTTTCATTTTGGAAGTTGGAGTGCGAGTGTGTTGAAGTTTTTCGTCCGTACATTTCTTAAAGATCGACAACAAGGGAATTAACCATAGATCACCATTAAAGTAATCTAATTGCAATCGAGCAGCCAATATGAGCTATTCACATCGTTCGCATATCAGCAATGGAACAAATCTTAATTGCCATTTTTTGCAACCGGGATCCTACAACGTGGAGTTGCATTTGGTTGGGGCTGAGTCGGCCAAGACTGTGAATTATAACACTACAACTCAACTTCAGGGTTCTGCCACTCCGACTACTCATCTCAAGTATGTACAGGTTTTTTTTTTTTTATTTCGTTAAACTTTTTCATTGTTCGTAATTTTTAGAGAATTGCAAACTTCAAAATTATTTTTTATTGAACTCTTTTTCTTCTATCAATCATAATCTATTGTTTAATCTTATGTTATATCTCCAGGACGTATTTCGGGGTGGAGAATGGAAAGAGAATTTAATAATTGTTATAATGCATATTGTTTTAATATTACTTACTTTCAAAATTATTTCAGGAATGGAAGCAAAGATGTAACTAAGGAATTGATCAATTCCCCCAAGGTGCCCCCAGGAACTCCGAATGGAAGAACTTCGAGACTCTCCTACCGGAAAATCTGATTCGCCGCCACTCCAATGAGACTGAGATTCCACAACAAACAAATTATTATTCTCCCCATGGCTCCTGTCCAATGTACACATATTTAATCATAATATTTACTTTTTAGCTATTACCTAAATGTAATATTGCGTATTTCTGTTTATTCGTCCTAAAATATTTTGTCCACAAGAAAATTGTTGTTCATGGAAGGAGTTACACGTGTAATAAAAAAACTTTGAGTTTACCGAACAAAAAAATTAACTGATATACTCTCTGATATCTATTTTAAGAAGGAAAATGTGAACTAGGGATTGCTTTAGGGCAAGTCCATCCAAATAACAATTTTTAGGCATGTTCACATTACTTTTGAATTAAATATAAAGAGATTCTTTTTCATCTGTTTATATGGGAGTATTATTTTATATGAGAAATGAAGACGGACGTGATCACTTTGATTTTTATCCTTTTACTTCTACTTAACATTTCAGTTGTCATCTTTGTATTGTAAATGTATTATCGTATCCTACAATTAGCATAATATTAAAGCGAAGCCAAGGAAGCCTTTCATGCACCTTGGTACAAACTGAGATCACTGCAATTTATTTTAAACAGGTAAATACATAAATTATAACAGTTTTAGTTACCTAACGGTTAATATCTTAGTAACTTCAAAATGGATTACCCCCAAAAAGGGGAATGTAAGAAAGGAAACCAATTAACGCACAATAGAATGGAGGAATAGACTGCAATAATACATATATGATAAAATTACAGTAGCTGTAATAATCTATACAAAGCAAAATTAATGGAATACAGTGAGGATGAATGTAAACACCCGAAAAGATATTTTATGTCACCAAACATTTATGTTAAATTCTTATTTTTCTGAAACAATTCTCATTCTTAATTCTTCATATTGAATTCAAGTGCCGCAGCAAATTCCAATAAAGCGTCCTTGACCTCTACACAGAAAATTTTATCGCATTACGTTAAATATTTGTATGTTAAAAGTTAAATTTGAAAATTAATGGAAATAATTGACGTACGTATTCAACGGACAAAAATACGAATGCAGAAATGCATCAAAATCTGCAAGAATTTCTCTCACTACACAATCCTTCAAGTGTTGGCATTTACCCGTGAAAGTATAGAGAAAGTTCACTGTGCAATTTTGAGTGGGCAGAGGATCAGTCTGAATCATCAACAAAAGATTAAATTATATTTTTTATCTCTAAATAATTTTTTTGAAAATTGTCGATTTACCACCTGTGTATAGGCAGAAATTAAAGAATAGACGAAGGTTTCGTTTCGGTCATTAGCAAAAGGAATGTACTTGTGTGTGTCCAACCATTCGATATTTGCCAAACTGTAATGCTTTGGAGTTGAAGTGATAATTTTTTTCAAACGATCTGGAATCGCTACATCCAGACCAGAACTAAATGAACTTAGAATATTATTAGAATTGGTGCTTGAAATTGAACTGTGAGAGCTAAACTTCGTTGTAATGACGGGCTTCTCGGTCGTCCCACTAGAGGAAACGGCGGCATTTTTATTTTTCTTAAGATCGTTTTCAATTCCCGCGTCCACGTTAATTGTATTCATTTCAGGTCCATTCAAGTTTTTATCTTTTGATTCTTTGACCACAATTAAGGATGTGTAAGGTGTCACAAAGTGGTACTAAACAAAAGGAAAAATTGAAATTTTATTTATTTACACAAATAAGATTTTTTTCAAAGTAAAATTCTTTATTTTAACCTTTACTGCCATGTTCACAATTTTTTCGACTTCAATTGCATCTGTCGGTGGTGCACTATCACTATATGCTTTGTCCATCAGGTTCATGATTTCAGTGTACGCCCACCTTCTTTCCATAAAAAAGTCATCCCCCAAGCATGTCTCACTCGGATCATACAATGTATTATTTGAAACAAAACCGTCAGTATCTTTACTGCAAAAGCAAAATATTTCAAACTCCGCCAGTGCAAACTTCGATAATGTTGTCACATTAAAACTGCAATCCTTTTTATTGGATGTGGCTGAAGAAACAATTATTTGTACAGATGAGGGTTTCCTTCTAATTTTTCCAGTTATTTGAACTTCTTTGTTTAAATTTATAACCGAGTAATGACTGATTGTCACATTAGAAATTGTGTAAGTCGGTGATGTGTACAGGAAGGACACATTAGATAAAACAGGGGAAGACAATTCTGAGAAAAAATTTTTCATTAGCATTGATGATTGCAATCCTTCATAAATTCGCCTTGCGTATCCATGATTTTGTAAGGAAAGGCGTTTCACGAAATTGTAGTCCGCCGTTGACCCGAATGCAAGAGAAAATATGGGGATTTGGGCTTTACTGTTTCGAAATTTAATATTCCTGCGAATTTGATTGTGGTCGATTATTCCTGATGTTGGTTCACCGTCAGTTAGAAATATAATCATCGAAGTCGGATTCGTTTCATAATAACTACGCGGGAAATAACAATTGAGAGTTTGATTGTCCAATTTGTGTTTCTTTACATGAGAGAATTTCCGCAGAAATCTCAATGCCTCCATCAAAGCGTCGTTGATGTTTGTGGAGCCGTGTACTTGTAAATTGTTTATGAAATCTACAGCAAGATTTTTGTATGTGTCTGAAACATCGTACGGAACCACCATACCGAGACATTTCCCAGTGAAAGGTGACCAATTCTGAAAAATTATTTAATAGTAATTTTGTTATCCATGGAGTACACACAAATCTAACAAAGGAACAATTTCAGGTGCTCATCCATTTTTTCATCTACATTTGCCCTAACGGCTGCCGCCCCCAAAACTCGTTGTTCAGACCAAAAAAGTTTTTCAAAATTTGAATACGAAAATTCTTATGGGAGATAGCACGTAAAATTTCAGACGAAGACTGACAAGCTTGTTATTTTGAAAACAATTAATTTTACACAACTAGATAATGGCAACAGTTCGATCAACAGATCCCTTGTCAGTCAATTTTTACGGTTCCCCAAATGCCAAAAGGTACGTAGTCTTTTCGGGCACTGTCCACAATGACAATTAAAAGTATACAAGTTGCATATTCAAAAAGGAACAACCGTTGAACAAAGTCCATTAAA
>JABASC010003824.1:0-13206 GCA_019776185.1 Plutomurus gul
TTTCTTGATGACCACAGTTTCTTCTAGGATCGATTTGGCTTTTTTTAAAGTTTTGCTTGGACTGTTTTCAATGTTTAGGTTTATGTACACATCTGAATTGTCTTCTTCTTCATCCTCCGATGTCGGCTCTGGAGGGGACGGAGGATTTGTCGGTGGAGGGGTGTCGTCTAAAATGTAACTGGCTGATGTGTCACAATCTTCTGATGACATTTCAATTGTCTCTTGCAAAACTGTAGAAAAAATAATCATATAAAAAAATAGGAACATATTGTGAAAGAGGAAAAATATACGAAAACTTTAAGTATATAATTAAATTAAACACTCACGAGAGTCAAGATAGTTAAGTTGCGCATCGTCGTCCTGGTCTTCATCACGCTCATCACGATAATAGAAGTCTGAATTGTCGTCACTGCGGAAAATGCTACCAATATCGTCCCGACTCAATCCCAGCTCCGTCAAAGCTGTGTCTAGGGAAATGTCTGTCTCTTTCTGGTCAACTGAATCAATTGAGTCACTTTCGGAAATAAGTTCGAGTATGTCTTGCAGAAGGGGCTCTGGTATAAGGTTCTGAGGATTGTGTTCCGGAGAACCTATCGGAGTGTCCATAATTGATGGTGAAGGGTCAAACCATTTCTGTTTTCTACGGGAATCGTACACTCGAACCTGACGAATCAAAAATGAACATATGTTAACATGTAATCATATTCATGCGCATATAATATAATTTTATACACAGCAAACAACATGCTATTATTACGCCGCATAGTATCGCAAAATGCCGGCTTGGCTGACTAAGCACTTTACAGTTAAGTCAAATGTTTTTTTAACAGTAGCATTTACATTGCGAGTCTCTACTCTGTCATTTGTTTTTATTAGTCTTTACTGATTGCTGGATGAAATGGAAACCTTAGTGGGGCAGCCACATACCAAATTCAAAGATAACGCTTAATCTAATTATTAACACAAAAAACTCTGAAGGCTGCTCTCCAACTATGTATATTGTATGTACGACGTACGATATGTAACCGGTCTAGGACACCAACTCACACTCAGATGAGATGTGGTCTGTCTGGAATTTTGCTATGGAGTAGTCTGGTCGGTCTGACTTGATTCTGGATTCTCAATGATAATCTATTGCCATTTGTAGTACGTATGTTGTATGTATAATAATGTATTAATATGAATTATTCAGGAATCTATTAATTGCCTCGTGCCGGCAATAACGGTTGCATGAAAATTATTCACAGAGAACGTAAATTACTTTCGTATAAAATGCTTTTACCTCGTCACCACACAACAGTTTGTTCATTGAATGCACAAATTACAATAAAATAGCCCAATATATTAACGATATCTCTCTCTGCAGACAAAACCCAAAGAAAAAGCAATTAAAATGCCATTAAAAAATCACACGATTTAATTACTTTCAGTCGTGTCTCTGTTCCCTTAAATGAACTAAAAAGAAAAATTTTAAGCTTCTTTCTCAATATTAAGTTAAACTGTGAGAAGAAAAAAATGTCCCTTCACAGGAAAATTTTCTACCATTAAGGCAAGAAAGTGGTGGCCATAAAGTCCTCCTCTTTTCTTATTATTATTATGACTATCTAAATCTAACATATGTATGTGCATGTACCTCCACGACGAATGACGAACAACTCTAATCGCCTCTGGCAAAAATTTCTCAGAAGGTATACAATTTGTTTATAAATACTTTCCTTGGAATACGGAAATATCATTACAAGTAGAGTAAGCGCACAAATAGATACACACTACCTACCTGAGCAAACGAACGAAACTCAAACTCAAGTGCGTCTACTGCGTATATTTACAATCTGGTGCTACATAAACTGCCCAACATAATTCCTTTCGAATGGCGTTCAATTGACTGTTATAATAAAAGTGGAATGGAGCAAACCAAATTTCCATTCCAATAAATTGGTGACATAAACCCAATGAGGCTCACCTTATGAGAATCTCATAAAAGTGCTTAACACATTGAGTTACCGGTGAAATCGTCACTTGCTGCGACACTCTGCTGTGGTCTCAGAAGAGCACTTGAAACATTCATTGAGTGAATGTTCGACGTCGTTTCTACATTCAGAGCAGCCAATGCACTGTTGTGTGCACTCTTAAATATATACACACATAGCATATCGTGTGCTTTTAGTATAGGTAGGTACATTTGCTACATAGAAATACAATGACTTGAATAGAGCAATACTACAAGTCTTTAGAACTTTCCCTATAATGACACCCTGTATAATGGGTTGTTGGTAAGTGAAATGTGTACACGAAAGGCAACGTAAACTGGTGTGCTGTGCTATGTATGACTAAAACGTTGCTTCCACGTAAGTGACTCACATAGTCAATTCCTCACAATAAGCTCCATTCAATATGTATGTTCGTTTGTTGTATTTCCATTCCATTCCATCCTATTTCCAATCCAATGCAAAATCCAATTGAGAATGCAATGCAACAACATACGGCTTCTGCGATGCAAGTGTACATGTATACAAATGCTGGCAGAAAATACAGCAACGCACACATACAGTAGTAAAATAATACCGGCTTATTTTTCTTGTCCTCACTTTACTCACTCACGAAACGACACATGTAATGCAAAACGGGATATTTACAGAGATAATGCGTATCTACCGGCGCCATGTACACTAGATAATGGTAATGTACGAGGGGTCATGTATTTTGTCACTGCCCTCGATTTTATTGCATTAAAAATATAATATAATACGATGATGATGAGAGATTTCCTTCAGCCGTGAGCTTTTGCTCACTGGAAAGTATTATTTGCATGAGAGATTTTAGGGATTATACATTTTATACATACACAGACGCTATGTACATTCACAAGTACTACTGAAGCACAAACACACAATCGCAAATCCAACAAAATATACCAACAAAATAAATGTATACGAGTATTAACAAATGAATTTATGTGAATGGAATTTGTCTTGAACGACCTCGATATAATCTCTTTTATATAGCGCGTGTGATTTTAATACATAAACCGAATCAACAATTTCGATATAAATTTTAAGTATGCATGTCCAATTTTCAAAATAATGAAACAAGTCAAAATATTCACAAGGATTTGTCAACCGTATGGAGAAAAGGCAATGAAGTGGCAAAAAACTGTACCCCACGCGATGTAAATGAGGTCAGACGCATCCATATGGACAGCGAAGAAAAAGCCGGCATATGCTCACTCGTGTACACAAGCCAAACCAACAGAAACGAAAATTAACGTAGGAAATAACAAGAGAAATTAATAATTACCCGAGTCGCGTTGAGGTCACCAGCCGGGTCAACGTCAACAACCGGCATATTGAAGGAAATCCAATAAGAAAAAAGCCGGCGAAAGGGGCACGACGAAAATTAAACTTTCACTTCACTCAAAGAGTCACAATCACCAATTAACTAAGTTAGTTGTTTCTTTTCGTCACACAAAACAATATCCTTACGGTCACTAAAACGATTTTCCTTGAAACACCAACGAAATTTTCTTTGAAATGCATTCAAGGCCAGAGCGTACGAAGAGTCGGCAGCAGAATATTATTCACGCAGAGAGGGGAATGAAATGAATGAAGGTCTTTTATTTTCTTGCGTAGTAAGTTGTAAAGTGAGTTTTAAAGAGATGTGAGCCGGTCTGTGGAGATTACAGCTTTTCGTGGAGTTCTCGTTCACTGTACAGACTCGTCCCCGGAAATTGGTTAAGGGGTTGGCTACGGGATGGGCAATGCTGCACTGCAGAAAACTATGATTGGTTTGACTTGCCCATGTTGCCAAACAAACTTGCAAATAAATACCCCGCTCTTCTTCTGTGCTCACATTTTAAGTTCCCTCACTCACTGCTGCACTGTGCACACACAAGGATTCATTGTAAGAATAAGCAGCAAAGACGGCTGTCTGTTTGTATACAGTGAGATCGGCCAGCGGCTTTCCATGTTATAGCTCCATATTATTTGTGTATGGAAAGCCGCTAGCCGATCTCACTTCACTACTCACTTTATGCGATGTCTGTACAGTCTGCAGTCATTTGGTGCACAGAGTACATGTGCATCTGCTCCCAGCGAGCCGCCAATATTCAATAAACTTGCTTCCTACAGGAACCACAATCACAACAGGGTTCCCCCGTTGCAGCTATCCAGGTAATCCGACACTTTCACACAAGTTAAACGGTTAAACGACACCTGCACACAAGATATTCGGTAATTTGAGAAAACATCAAAAATTATTGTTTGAACTTACCCCGATGGTGGGAGGACCTGAGGAAACACCCAAAATTATTGTTTCAACTTACCCTGAAGGTGGGAGGACTTGAGGAAACATCCAAAATTATTGTTTCAACTTACCCTGATGGTGGGAGGACTTGAAAAAACATCCAAATATTGTTTCAACTTACCTTGAAGGTTGGAGGACTTGAGAAAACATCCGAAATTATTGTTTCATCTTACCCTGAAGGTGGGAGGACTTGAGTAAACACCAAAAATTATTGTGTCAACTTACCCCGATGGTGGGAGGACTTGAGAAAACATCCAAAATGAATATATCAATTTGTGTGGGCAGCAAATTGCTTGCTGTTTACCCGTAAAGAAATTCCAAAAATTAAGGTTGAGCATTTTTCGGGCCGAGACTGTTTCGCGCCAAAATGTTATTAATCGAATATCGAATTACGGTTAGACTTTTGAAAATATGATCTCATCAAAACCTCGTAAATATTAAAAGGAACATTTTGATGAGAGCTTATTTCAAGTCTAACCATAATTTGATGACATTTTGGCGCGAAACACCCTCAGCCCGAAACTTGCTCAACATTAATTGTGGCTAATTTACTGGATCAGTGTAGCCAGGAATTTTTGTACATACATATACACCATTTAGCCTCTAGTGCAGTTCCGAAATCTAATTAAACTTCAAAATCAAAATCCTTTTTGAGAAAGCCAATGTAAATCAAATCTTATAGGCAGATTGGATGCGAGTTTACCTTATATTCCCTCCCTGTATTTGATTCACTAAAACTCGCCTTGCGCACAACATACTCTCGTACTTAGCGTAACAATTACATTTTGGATAGAAAATCTTGATCCAAATACACCAACTACATACATAGGCTAGCAGAAGCTACGGGCTCTGTACACCTAGTTCATATTCCACTTTGTTATGTTATGTTTAGCCTTACTGCTGTAGTATCCTACACTAGAAAACGGCGCCAACTTAACTTGTTAAGGGAAAATTCCTTTGTCTGCATAAGCTAAACTCTACGTATTACTCACATGAATAAAAACTAGCCTACTACACTATCTCAAGAGACCTGATACATAGAAACTATACGTAGATGCAGTCTAGCCATCCAACCAAAATTCAACAAGGCAACCAAGCAAAGCAAGCCTTCAGAACTGAACTCAGTCGACTCCCTTGTAATAATATTCTGTAAAAGCCGGCCGGGATCCACACACACACACATGTGCTTACAGCTACCGCCATAAATATTGGCCGTCTACGAAGCTCTCCAACGTATCATGGCCCACTCCTGCCGGAGCCTCCGTTTATGATCTTTTGCACAAAGTGTAGCTCAATATGAATGGTGCATTGAATAGCTTGTGACTGTGACTATGAATCGCTTAATTACCCACTATACAGATACTACGCTATTTTACTATACGGTTTTAGGCCGCAACTCACATACCTTACACTTGCACTGGCTACGAAAGGACAACCACATCTTCTACATAATAAGTACATTGGTTACACAATAACTACTTGCTATAATAGTTTCTTCATATAAAATATATAAGAAGTTCACATACAGCACGCTATACGTTTAATGATATGCAAAGGCAATGAATTCGTAGAACTGAAGCATTGTTCTCTCTCTCGATCCACAGATGCAGATCTTTTGTTAGTGAGTAAGGAACACCTTATATACCATACAAACACAAAGTACAAACAGAAGGCAGACTCACAGTCACACTAGTCACACATTCATGGAACATAGACTGACGTGTACCAGACACTAATACTCACTCGCACATAGAGATCTATCTTCTCACGTCTTTGACTGACTGGAATATGTATATATACTAATTATTATATTCGCCATCCCACATCAGTTTAAGATTAGCACACACACTACTGTGGAAACAGACAGACAAACGGATGCTATTCTTCAACATTCATCCATCCAAAGAGTGAGAGAGGGAGACTAGGCTACTATTTCATTGAACCTTTTCGATCGCGTCGCATTTCGCATATTATACAAGTGCTTGAAAGCTGCCCAAGACAAGCTGATTTATTTCTTTGGCAAAAGCACTAGGCTAGACGGTATTTTTTGGCAGATTGTTATATAACGCTTATTTCATTATACGTGATAGGGTAAGTGTGTGCAGTGCACACACACACTACTACTACTACAATCAGTATTTACGCACTTTACTCTAGACTATATATACTACTACCTGTATGTACTATACATATATAGGTATATAAAGGATTTATGTACTATATAGTCAGTTAGAAGGTTAAATGCCATTAGACTGGTTTAACATTCTCAGACTTTTTACTACGCAGTGATGCGATGCGCTTAATGCGTTCCATCGTCTCGCTTTTCATTTCATTGCATAATGAGATGCGTCCAGACGGGACAAATCCATCTTAAAATGTGTGTGTGCACTGTAATGTGTAAAAAAAATATGCTTTAGTTTCCTTCGTAGAATCAGCCACGACGAGCTACTACTACTACTTACTATTTTTCCTACTATGTAATTCGAGAGCAGTAAGGAAAACCATGTGCTCCTCCCGTTGCGATATCCCATTTTCTCATTGTCACCAGAACTAACCTATATATTGTAAATTATGTAGGACGGCAAGTGGCAACTATTAAAAAGAGAACTACCGGGAATAGTTCTTTCCCCCTTCTCTCTCTCGCTTTAAACGTAATAATGAGTAATATCGTACTACCCTACAACATAGAAATTGAAGACGAGCGGATATACGAATGTCTCGTGTACGTGTCGATTAGTCGTAAAAAGGTAAAACAAAGTCACGTAATAAAACTATAGTATTTAGTATTGTTTAATATAATGTAGCCACCTCCTGGTTTTTAGTAGCAGATAAACTGACAGTGTAAAAGCGTTTACGTGTTTACATCTGCCACGTACTACCAACATCACAACATCAATCTGTACAACTCATACTACATATGCTGTGCTGTGAGTATAATAAAGTTGAATGAATGGAATAATTCGGTAGTAGCACAGCAATACCAATACTGCGTACGAAGCTGTATATAATTGCCGTGGGAAAGGCTAATTCCATTCTAATTACTACCACTCACTCGTTTGGGTTGCATTCACTCAGTCAGTCAAGCTGCGTTTTCAGCGTAAGCATCAGTCTGAAGCAGGCCCACATTGTCTAGATATTATCCAAGCCACTCGGCACTCATTAACGTAATCGAATAAATCGTGAATGTAATGTAACGCAATAATTATCAGCAATCTGTGTAACTGGATGGAAAAAATGTCAGTTTCCTGTGTTTGGTTGGCTTGACTCGGCTTCGTTGACTGTGTGTGTGATATAGGTCCAAGGTCAACAAGGATACAGAATGGATCAAGTTTTAGCAAGTGTCTGGGTCTGGCTTTATTGCTTTTTCTCTTCTATATATTCGCTACTCTCCCACCACCACAAATGCTACTTTAGATCTCCGCTTTTCTATCTCTATCTTATCTCTCCCTCCGCTTCTACTTCTCTCTATAATATTCTTTTAATGGCCTATACGCCACACTCTGGTGCAGCTAGCAGCAGATAGATACATTGTCTGGTCTGGTGCCTCGATTACATACTATGAAGACCAAGTGGACGGTGGGTCGAGTCTGTCCTATCGCATTGACAACATTTCGTACTAATACAGAGTCTTGTTAAAATTCAGTTAACTCCCGATGCGTATCGGCCGTGTGAGCGAATTGTATCCAATTCAATTATAACTAAAGATGTTAACAGTCTGCACGCTTATCAATTATATTCACCCACTCTGTATTAGTTATACAACTTTCCTTGAATAAGTTACACTACTGACACACGGAGGAAACAAATCGCATTATGTATCGTATCATGATCATGTAACATACTTATGTATATATAAATACAGTCAAGTCACACACAGGATTATTTACGTCGTCCGTTTGTACACGTATGACGTCTTTTGAGACACGTTTTATTTCATTTGCCTTGACTTGGCAATTGGCAATGCCACGTTGAATGACTTGTTACAAATGGTCAAATTATTATATCAAATAATACTCAAAGCTGGCTTATAATATAGTTAGCCGGTTCCGTACAACAGTAATCATATTTTAACCTTCTCTGCTGCAAGTGTCTCCTAACCACTCTGTGTACAAACAATCCACTTTAGCGGTCAACAGACACCGGACAGACACAAATACTTATACATTGTCCACTACATCAATAGAAACTTCTCAACAGTTCATCTTACAGTTGCCACCACCGCATTCGGAAATTATTATAATACGATCCTTATGTATATGTATTTTCCCTTGTCCTCTAATCTACTAATTGTAAGTAACAAGTAACATGATCCCGTTGACGCAAAAGATAATACACATAAAAGGAAACTACGCTTATTAACTAATACTGTATAAGCACAGAATAATATAAACCGTATAATAAATACTTATCTACTTTTACACCACAAAATAGCTTAGCTTGAACCTAATCACCAGATAAACTTGGAAAATTCTATTTCTACGTATTTGTTTTTGCGTTTGCACCCATACTAATGGCCACTTGAGACAACAGGCAGACACTTTTATCTCAACATTTCTGTCAGTTCTTTGCGTGTTTCTCTGTAATCAATCACAATTGGCTACGACTTATTGTTATGTACGTTTTCGATTAGGTTCACACATTAGCAAAATACTTTTGAAATACTCACTTCACCGTCTTAATTTCTCGTTGATTGCTGTACTGGAATGATAGCTTCCCAGCTTTTTGGTCAAAGCAGGCGTTTTAGCGTTTTGGCCGTTTTGACCAAATATAGGAAAATCTATCAAAATCGTGTAAAAATAAACTGACCGTCATTTTAAAAATATTATTGTAGTTAGGTACATATTACATTTCAAGATTTCATCATTTCTGCTTAAATAAACGAGGTCCAGATAGAGAGTTCGGAAAAATAACATGGATATAGACATAGAATGTCGTAATCAATTAACGACAACACCATATGTACTCTATTTAAACAGTTTTATATCACTACGTTGTGAAATTGTCACTAGAATATTTATATAGTATTCTCTGAAGATTGTCTTTTAGTGGTATCTTGATACGTGTATCTCTTTGCTAATGGGGGCCGAAGGCATTCCTAAAGTAGTAACGTTCGGTGGGACTGCTGTAGCTTTATTAAGAGTTTCATAAATTACTTGTTATAACTTATAACGTCTCATATAACGAATATAACGTTTTTTAGATGTAATACCATAGATATATAATTGTGGCGAACGCTTAAATAAGCAATGTCCCAACAATGGTGGCCTTTGGAACTATTTTTTAAAAGTTTTACTCTAACATAAGTTACAGATTGGGAGGTTCAAAAATCGCCGAGTTTACGTTACAGACTTTACGAATGACCCCTAACAGAGGTATTAGGATATATAACAAAGAGACACAGTTGTACGAATGCAATGATCGTTCCGCAGAAGTTAGTGAATTGCATGAAAACGTCGGAGATGAGAAGTCCATATATCCACCATTGAAAACAAACAATGAACATTGAGAGTATGAGGGGAAACGGAAGCGTCTCTGTACTTTTCGTCTTTATCACTTGACTCTAATAAATTACATCCCATTTAACTTGTATTAATTGTCAGTTTACACACACTTGACTAGAGTAATAGGTACACAAACGCTAGTCAAACGACGCTAAATTGCTAACGCCCATAAAACATACCAACTCAAGAGCGCTCCTCTAGCATCTATACGCCGTAGCACAATTTCGAACTCACATTCAGCCAACTCAGCATTGAGGTAAACTGTAGAGTTAGTGCTCATCGTCATCATCGTAATATAGTAAAATTAAATCTGCGGTTTGAATGAAATTATGATTTCAAGACCGTGCTACGAACGTAACAATCAATTGATAACGTTTGTAACAATTACAAAATTACTATTTAATATAGAATTCACGCACGGACGTTATATACTTGTACAAAACTTACCAGGGCAATAAGTGGAGATGCACAGCACCAAAGTGTAATGACGACGCATACTATTCCAATATGATTACGGACGACGCTCGAATTCTCTGCTTGTGTTATGTAGTACAGTAGAAGGGTCAAGAAAGTCAGGGCTGTCAGGATCTGACGACTTATCAATGACTGTAATTTTACAAAGTAAAGATCATTAATGAATATCATCCCATTCTAATTAATTTACTAAAAGTTCTTAAAAACACACGTAGACTTTAATACAATGTTCCAAGATTATTACGTCACAGTGTCTGACTACGATTTTAGGAATGAGAGAGAGCACACAACTAACTCCATATAGGTATTAAATTCACTCATCTGACATCAAATAGGACTTTTGTTTAAATAGGAAGTGGAATGATAACATACATAAAAGCGAAGGAGAAGCACTTAACGTTAATGTAGATTTTTGCAAAAGCCAAAATAGTCCAAAAGGTTAGACAGGTTATATACATTTATTTTATAAATCACATTCCATACCTTCATGATAGTAAAATAATAGAAGGCGAGGACGTAGAATGAATTAAGAACTGCTCCAACAACATTTACACCCTTTATCGTGTTGTCCCCTGCAAATATAAGAAATTATGTAAATTACATTCATTGTCAGTAATCGCTTAATTTTCGGTGCATCAGCAATATTCAAGTTTCGAGAGAGAACATAATTTTTCATTTTTTTAAATTTCCACTTTTTTCTAACTTTAACTTGTTTATCGCCATAATTTTTATGTTGACACGTAGGTTCAAAGAGACTGCCTGCATACAGGCACTTGAACTTAAAATACTAAAACTTGATTTACTTAGTAATAAAGATAATATTATTAATTATAATACAGCGAACTATAAACTACAAGGCAAGGTACATCACCACATTTTTATCATAGGGCATCGTTGTTTTGTGACATTCCGATTCATTCGCATTTCGTCTAAAATTACATCACTTACATCCTCCTTCCAACAACAGTTTTGCTGATGTTGCAGAATGCTGGGGCTTTTGAAACATAAGTGATCAAAGAACACGATATTTGCACAACATAATATGTGCACATAATCGTGTTCTCTTATGGGTGATAAGTCATAATTGCAACTAATTTTTTAAGTATAATGGACTCTGGTCAATACCAGAAAAACCTTCGGGTTCCCAGGAAATTGTTTCAATGAAATTTCTGAACTCTTGTTCTAATTAAAACTTTGTATCTAGAGATATGAATATGACTGCAAATAGTAGCATTGAGAAACGATTTCACACTTCACAGACATTAGATATTGTGCAATTTCTTAATTTCTACTTCTGTGATTGTGTATAAACATTCACAAGCATTCGCAACATTCAAAAGCAACATCACCACATTTCTAAGGCGTTAGCGATGTTCAAGTGATCTGATCTCACATTAAAATTAAACCTTAATAATAGTAAAATTCTTTGACAAAAACTAAATTTCTCTAACATAAAGTTACAGACGATGGTACCCTTTTTCGTTAATGTAGGCAGTCAAAACCTAACTTCTTTATATCGGCAGAATCCAATAATTAAAATTTCATATTGTATGATTCTAAAAGGTCGGCGAGGGGTAGGGTGGATATACACAGAAAAATATTTTAGAAGGGTGATGGTGCTACGAAGACAATATCGACTATTTAATATTCTTTCCAAAATATATCAAATTGGTATATTTGGGGAATGAACACTCAACAATATATGGAAATAAATAAGTGTATTTCTTCATTAACAAATATACATAAATATATACAAATAAGTATACATTGCCGGTCCAGAACTATTAATAAAAATCGGCACCGTAAATTCTAAAAACTAAAATTAAACGTTATTATCATTAATTTAACTTGACTTTGACTTGACTGCAATAAAATTAGAATAGATCAGGACAAACACCAAAGTTATTCTCTATATTGAATATTCATCTAAGTAACGTATTCCTAATGGACTGGACTGGACTGTTAAAATTCCAATTCGAGGTGTGCATCATCAATTTTGTTGATACTTTGGAAAAATGTTTTCGGTGCTAAATGAAAAAAATTATTTACCAAGTAACAACTTTAAAAATTAAAAACAAAAGTGGAAAAGAAAAATGTCGTGTCACATACATATATACTGATTGTGAGTATACAGGCACAAAAGGTCAATGTAACCCCGATTTGGACGAGTAACGTCATTTGAAAGGTAATATGACTTCATCGGACACGTATATTTAGATTTAAATAGAATAATCTAAATAAGTATGTAGCCAAAATAATCTTACAACCCAAAGTCAAACAAAATGGAGAAAAGGTAAAGCCAAAAATCAGCCCCTGGCCATTTTGACAAAAAAACATGGCAACCTCTTGAAACCCTACAAATACAAACTAATTGACACTATTCTCTCACAATACAAAGTAAATATGGCATTTCAATCGAAGGCTTTCGAAGGATTATTATAATAAATTTGGTGGTGCACATTATTTTACTGTAATTTGCTTAATTAGATTTACAGCATTTATAATAGTTTCTTAAATGTTTTCAGATGTCAGACTCCAAATTAGATTTGAAAAAGTCTTCATAAGAATTTGAAAAATAATAGTCAGTCCCATCCAGACATAAAGCTAAAATAAACTGCTACATAGTATTTTCAAACTTTCTCAAAAACAGCAGATACAAACTGTTCCTTTACATTTACAGCGGTTTTACATCACTGTCTCTGAAACTCATAGTCAGTCAGTCCAATCCTGCCCCCTTCATTAAGCTATTAAGAATTATTTTGACGTTTGAATGCATACACTTTCGCCCAGAGTTGTAAAATATTTGCATTGGATATTGGATGTGAATTTAAATGAAAATGGGTAAGTGTTGTATTATTTAGAACCGGAATGTGACTTTTCGGTCGGTCGGCGAAAACCAATGTCACATAGCCTATCGGATAGAGCACCA
>JABASC010003825.1:0-13205 GCA_019776185.1 Plutomurus gul
AGAAGAAGCGACATTCCAAGGGATTGTTCAAAATCAAGTTCAAAAGGGAGAAACGTGGAGATGATATGGAGGGACCGAGTGAATTTTCAGACGGCTATAGTGAAGAAGCGTGTTCATCAGGTAAGCGGAACAGCAGAACTAATAAAAGTACCGCATCATTAGTGTTAATGGTCATTTTCGATTGCTGGACTTTTTAAAGTTTCGATAATTACTGAAAATTTACCTAATCCCTTAATTGCAATCATAACTAAAGGATTGTAAGTTATCCAAAAATGGGAAAGTCCAGCTTTCTTAATCCTTGTAATCCACGTGAGAAAGAATACTATATGACTAAGTGCGCTAATAATTATAATTATATGTAGATGGCAAATCCGTGGAAAAGTGGACAGGAGCTGAAGTAGGAGAGTGGTTAGAACATCTTCAACTTGGAGAATATCGAGGACATTTCTTTCGACATGACATTCGTGGTGCTGAACTTCTGACCCTTCAAAGGCGTGACTTGAAGGAACTTGGCGTAACGAAAATTGGCCACCTCAAAAGAATTCTTCAAGGAATCGACAAACTTCAACGGGAACTCAACATGAGTACAAGCACAACCAGTAATAAGCAATCTGAATAAGTTTCAACCAACACTACTAAAATAAGCTTCTATATTACATTACAATTTCTAATACGCGAAAAATTTGTTATCACAATGTACATCGTACTTTACAATAATATATTACTCACTTCGTGTCACATCTCATTCGAATTTCCACTATTCGTCTCAAAAAACATTCATTGATACGTAAACACAATACTAGAAAAGTTTTCGACTAATATTATGTACATAAATAACAGTGTAACGAGGTAAAGGTTGTCTTTTGACGTCTGACAGGACAACAGAAAGTTTTGTGTACATAATGCTGAGTGCAATATACAAACTTTAATAGGGTTAGTAGTTCGTAGACGTTTGCTACGAAGTAAAATACATGATGATAAAAAAATACATTATGCACTTGTATTGAAATGTAGGCTGAGGAAAAATCATTCCAGTTTGTCAATTTTATGTATTTGTATATGTCTTACAACTTGTTAGTATTATTACAGTAGTGTTAAATTTATAGTATTGTAGAAAAAACGCAGGTGTACTCCAATGTATGCATTTGAATATTTTTTTCAATTTCCTAACATAAAAAGCAAATGTACATAGTGTACATAGTTGTTGTATTATTACAGATTAGCAGCATTTGACAGTAGTCAGAAGAAGAAGTAATGTTTACAGGAGAGTAAGTACTATTTACTCTTCAACCATTCAGATAACTAGAAAATCATGCAATAAATAAAAGTCACACAACTTACAGGAGAGAAAAAATGCTGCCTTTTGGTGCTTTGTGGTTATAAGGAAACTAGATGCACAATATGTAATAATAATGATCATGCTTGGGTAAAACTCGTTATATCCTATACAATTTACAAATCGTACATAATATAGAGATTACTCCTTCCTAAACACAACTCCTAATGTTACTCAACTTTTCCCATTAGCCGTCACGTCATTAGACGAAAGTCTCTTTCACTCTAATCGTGCTGACTTTCCCCAAGTACACAGACACAGCAAATAAAAGTTGGTTGGTAAAGAATTTTTTTACTTGCAAATAAAAATATAAAATAATATGCCTTTCATCCACTACGGATAACAATATATACGTATTATCGTGTATTTGTTATAGACATAATATTTCTCCTACTCGTATTTATATTCTAAAAGTGTACGTTTTCTTATGTTGTATTAGAAAATGAATTATTAAATGTAATCAATTTAAATTACCTAGCTGACTGATTTTCACTTTCAATGTTCAAACTTTAAAACTTAAAGTATTCGTTGTAAGTATGAATTGTAGGAATGATAACCAAAGTAGACTATGATCTTAGTCTTGAACAATTGTTGTATTGTACTCTTCTATTCATACTGAATAGATTTTTATTGATTTTTGCGAATATTTTAATCGTACAGTAAGAGTAAAATCAATACTGAATTTTGAAAACAGGTGGCAATATGTTAAATGAACCTTATTAGACGGCAAATACTTTTTTAACACACCTTACAGGAATTTATCAATAAATACTGTATAATTGTTGTAGTTGTAATATATTATGTAATCGATTTTTATGCCCTTTGCTCTTTGCGAACCGTTTTTATTACCTCTCCTTCCTATACATACCGACCTACTCGTCTTCACAATATACAAGCATTGCATTTGCGAACACACACTACAATTATTACTAACTACTACAACCATGGAGAGAAATGTATTAAAATAATAATGTAATATGGCTTCTATGCAGTACTGTGTACATAACTTATATAATAATACTAACAAACTACGCAAAATCAAATCGTCGAAATTAATGTTGTACTATGTACTACGCAATTTTAAATATATTAGAGTGCCTTTCCTCGTAGGTTATACATACAAACAATTAGTGAAATGTACTAATGCATATTTACTACCTAATTAAATAACATATACATATAATACGATACCAATAGACTTTTTATCTCATCCACGCCTTCTTTGAATTACAAACGTTTTTTAATCTGCCAATAGGAAATTCTGTACACCTAAAATCTAGTACTACGTGTAGTTGTACCTGCATTTTTCCAGAAATGATATTACACACATTTTTGGGGGCAGGATAACGATACAGTTAGTGAAACGCTCCACTGTGATATCGAAACCTTAATGTGTAGTGGTGTAATGGTGTAAGTATTGTATAAAATACAACTGTAGAGTTACAACCACGAAAATTCCCCGTTAAAACCTTATTTTAGTAATTAGTAAATAAATACATACATCAATTACAAACAAAGCACTTTTAATAATAATATTGTGACATTTGTCATACTTTTGTTACACAAACTAGATTCTTTTCTTGTTACAGTGTTACATATGTCTGTACAAATTTTTAGTGTACCAAATGTGGAGAAAAATGCTCTATTTAATTGTATACAAAACATACAGCCGAAAACCAAATTCAATTTCCTACAAAACAAAATACATTTTGTTAATCATTACTACATTTGGAAATAAGTATATTATTATTAATCGCTATAATGTGTCAAAAAAAAACTAAAGCCCAGTCTGATTTTCCAAAAATGTTCAAAATTTACTCCATATTCATCCTCCCACTACTAAATACTACGAATCATTATTTACAATGCGGTTTACAATAAATAAACGAAATGCACTTAATAAAATATGAATATTTATGTAAGTAGAAAACAAGTACAATTACCACATGCACAATCCAATTTGAATAATAATGTACATACATAAATCTGATTCTGAACTACTGTAGTAATTGCATTTTTGAAAATTTACGATTGAAAATTTTACTACAATTCTATGTGAGAATACGATTTTAAACCGTAATCCAGTATACTATCAAAAATTTACATACTACATAGGTGGAGGAGTACCTGATTAAATTGATAACAGCACTGGTTATTAGGAAATACACATTAGTCTATCTACTATCTACTCTATTAACAGACGGCATTTATTATTGTTGTGCCGATTGATTCTGTATCGTATTTCTTATCAAAGTATTTTCAACAATTTCTATTTCTACTCTATAGACCATGAATTGTAACCAATACGATTGAAATCCTTACACACACTGTTATTACATGTAGTATTTAGTAAATACGTAAACTCGGTTAGTAAACAATATATTAATAGCATACTAAATACAATAAGCCGGTAAATACACCTTTCTGTGTAAGTAAGAACTATCTATGCATTCAGTGTCAGAAATACTTAACAAAACAAACCACTAAATCGTGTAAAGTCTCGAAATGCTTAAGACGACAGAATAAAACTTACTTATGTAATTCAACTCGGTGTAAAAGTTCGTATTTATCAGATAATGAAACAATAAAGACGTTTATGTTTAACCGAATGAATAAAAATCTGTTTTCAATCTTAAAACATTCACTTTTGTCGAGACCTTTACGTCTCACCTGAGTCTCCTCACATTCGATTCATTTTATTCCCTAATGATATTCTACTTACAACACCAAAAATGTCGTCATTAAAGGTAACTCGAAAATCAAACCTTTTTCCACGTATTTAATTTCGAACTTGTAATTCCCATTGATTCACACAATTTCAAGGTTGTTCTTGCATTCAAAGTAAATCTCAGGCATATTTCACCCACTGCATTTTTTCTATATCGATATTTGGTATATCCATATGCGCACTAACAAAGCAATTTGCAATGAGTGTGTGGCAGAGGTAGAACAAGTCTAGGCAGTACCTTATACAGATATTATTTTCGTTACGTCTCATGAAGTACTTCTTGGAAAAGTAGCTGCTAAAATGATGGGAAAATATCGGTCAGTGAAAATGGGCTAACTGCATGACTAGTATAATATGCCTACAAATAGCCGTATCTAATAAACATAATTAAACGCATAATTACATACATTGTGCTAATACAAAATTTATTAATTCTCTTTAATTAAATATCCAATGCAATACTAATGTAATACCATTTTCCATTTTTAATTCTATTTACAATGGTGATTCATTCATCAATTCCTTTTATGGAAAATCAAATTTTAAGTTAATCCAGACTTTGGAATTCCTGTTCCTCCTACAATATTTCCTACGATGTATTCAACCATTGCAATTGTCATTTCATTAGCATACACGAATTCTCTTGCAAAGGTTTTTACTATCCATGGCATTGCACTCTTCTCTTCTCATGAGTTGACTCCTAAAGAAACCAGTTTGTTTTTTGCATAATGCATACGTAATACATAATGTGTACGAAGAAGTACAGAGTCGTGCATATTTGGTGGAATAATCTTTCCAGCATGTATAAAGTAAGATCAGAGATCACTTTGAGGAGCAAACAGTTAAATTACGTACACAGTCTGAGTGTGATGGTCTTGCCAGCAAGATCTTTTACTTTTTAGCAGTCAACCTGAACTGCAGTTGTTGTTTGGTTGTAGATTCTGAGAGATAGATAATTATTTGAATCTTTTGTGCATCATGGTTAGTGTAAACTCTTTGTTTCTCTTGATAATATTGCTGCATTGTTGTAAAGAAATTGTTGAAGCAAGACCGGAAAGCACTGCTCAACCATTAGTAGAAGATATTGTGAATGGGGAAAAGGAATATATTAAACTCGGTCCAGTGATAACCATTAAGTATGGACAACTCCGTCCGAAAATATTACAATCCAGAGCTGGAAGAGACTATAATGCATTTTTGGGAATTCCCTATGCAACTCCTCCAATAAGAAATCAAAGATTTATGGCAAGTCTAACTGCATCCCTAACTGAAGTTGATCTTTAATTAAAATCATTATTTATTGCATTTAGGGAAAATTATGTAGGATTTAATAAATTAAATTTTTATAGGAACCGAATCCATTTGGAAATTGGGAAGGTATTAGAACGGCAGTGGAGTACGGTCCTCGATGCATTCAGTATGATTTACTTCAAGCAAAGGTTGATGGAGAAGAAGATTGCCTACATCTTAATGTGTTTACTCCCCAGGTAAATCTTTGTGTTCAGCTCATTGTCAGTATTACAAACAATAGCGAACATATACATATGCCAGAAATGCTTTTTAATGTTGATTGACTGCACTGCAAATTTAGTTCGTGTAAGAATTCCTGCGGCATTACCTTTTACGTGAATTATAAACATTGCCGTAGGGTCGCTACATTAGACACGCGTTCTCCGTACAAAATTGTCTGTATTGGTTTGCACACAACGAGTATGAGCATTTACAGCAATTACAGACCTGACCTTATGCGAATGGAACAAACTATTGTTTAAAATGTATGCTAATGTTTGCAGTTGCCCACCAATGTGACAAAAAAGTTGCTGCCTGTTATGGTGTTCATTCACCAAGGAGCCTTCATGTTTGGCTACAGTAAGGACTATGAAGCCAAATATATGATGGATGAAGATATGGTACTAGTAACATTTAATTATAGACTTGGATCTTTCGGTAATTACTATACTTGTAAAAGCAGTATTTTTAGTAAACATTTTATTATACATGTTACTCGTAAGCACATTGAAACATGAAAATATTAAAGTTGGTGATCTCTCCTAGGATTTCTAAACACTGTTGGAGATTCTGACGCAAAAGGAAACATGGGTTTGAAAGATCAGGTTTTGGTTTTGCAGTGGATCAAAGAAAATATCCATCACTTCGGTGGAGAGAAACATCAAGTAACAATTTTTGGAGGTACGTACGTGAACCGGGGCTTCGTGGGATCTATTACTACTGTTATAATATATTAATTATTAATTTCGCAGAAAGTGCAGGTGGCGCGTCCGTGCATTACCACCTTTTGTCCGAAATGAGCAAAGGTAATTTTCAGATAAAGCAGTTATTATTGTTGTGTACCTAATTAATATGGAGAAATCAAGCTTTCCCTTAACAATAAATAAAAACTCTTTTGTAGACCTTTTTAGTAGAGGAATTTCTCAAAGTGGGACAGCTCTCTGTCCATGGGCATTCACCCGCAATGTAATTCAATCATGTTCACATTTTATTAGTGACTTAAATATACAATTTTTTCCATGCATTTTTTCTACTTCAAAATTTGCAGCCGCGGAAACACGCGAAGCGTTTGGGAACGATGACTAAATTGTCCAACTACAGACATGTCGGAGCTCTTTGTATGTTTGCAAGGAAAGGATGCAAAAGAAATTGCACAAAAACACCAAGAATTTTTTGTAAGGATAATATTTACTAAAGTCAATTACAAACATTTCTTGTATCTAAAATTGAGTAATAAGTAAGTAATGTTTATATAAATTCACTAGGAATGGAATACGGATCCAATTTCCCCGTTTGCTCCTTCAGTCGAAGCATCTCCAGAGCAATACGGAGTTTTCCTAAAAGAAACTCCCTACTCGTTAATAAAACGTGGAAATTTGAACCATGCACCTTGGATGATTGGACTGGTAGACAACGTGTGTCTTTTAGATGCTCACAGTAAGTACATACTTCATTAATCTTGTACTAATCATATGACATGTGTAACGAACAGGTAGATTGCTTACATGCAACTTTATTATGTGGCAGGTATTCTCGTTGACAAGCAATTAGTAACAGAAATAAATACGGAGTGGCACCGCATTGCCCCTTTGAGTCTGATGTTCGGAGAAACGGCTTTGGAAGTGGACGCCGTTTCCAATCAGATACGAGCCTTTTATTTCGGATCAAAAGGAATCGGAAACGAAACTGCTCAAAATCTCACCAGTCTCTATTCAGATCGTTACTTTAATCATTGCACACGAATCGCTGCTTTGCTCCATTCACGTGCCAACGAAGCCAACAGAGTTTTCCTCTACTATTTCACATACCAAGGAAAGCAGTCTCACATGAAGTTCATAGATGTCGAGGATAAGCTTGGTATTTTCAGAATTTAATATATTATTAGAAGTTGTTGTGCGTAACTCAATCTTCTAAAAATACTCAATCTGATTGATTTTACAGGAGTTTCCGAGGGCGATGAACTTCAGTATTTATTTAACATGGGAAGGTTCGATGAACTAGACAAGAATAGCGAGGATGAAAAAATCTCACAGAATTTAATTAGATTGTGGTTCTCTTTCGCAGAGCAAGGGTAAGTAAATTCCAGCTAAAATCGTATTATCTCCTCTCGAATTATTTATAATAACAAATGTACGGAAGGAAAAGGAAATAATTTAATATGATTTTAAGGAATTCCATCTGTATTTCTAATTTAATACAGGAAACCGGCTAACACGTGGAACGGAACTGAATGGAAACATGTTTCCACGGGACAAGTGAAAGGTGATGAAGCTCTTATGTATTATCAACTAGACAAGCAATGCAAATTCGTTGATGAGCCGTTCGCAAGTAGAATGAGTTTTTGGGATAATTTACCTTTGAATGAGTACGAAGACGAAATGATCAATCCGTACAGTCGAAATAGTGGCATGGGATCCAGTGATTTCGAGGATATTTTGGGCGAGTAGTCATTACTGAAGTTCATTTTGATAACTTTATACTTTGCAATTCACGTACTAATGTAAATCATTCCTTTTTTCCATGAAGTCTGTTGTTGGTCGGGATTAATTTTATTAGCTATCCAATAAACTAGCCATCCAAGGCTAAATCCAGTACAATCTAAATCTGCTTTTCCCCGATGCATTGTGACTTTTGAATCCAAACGTACTGTTACACTGTAGGTACATACAAGGCACAAAACAAACATCGGTAAATTATAATCGTGTAGCCCTAATAATGTACTTCATGGGGAATGGAATGCATGCACCGCACAGATTGCTGTCCGTGGTTTATGACGAAATCTTAAGATATATTAGAATTTATTCAATAAAATAAGGGCAAGTTATTACACTGATAGTACATCCGATTATGTGCCTATCAATTAATAGTTATCATTATATGATACTATATACACACCTAGAATTTTTTTGACAGCGGCTCTATGTATAAGACACCACGCAATTCCTTACGGTACAACTATAGGTAATCATTTATAATCACGTGTATGTATCACAAAATAAGTTCATTCGTGGTTGAACAAAAAAGCAAATACAAATAATCGAAAAATTCTTCAGCATTCATAAATATTTAGAGCTTGCAAAATTTTTGCACAATGATTGTTATAACTGCCAGAAATCGATTCAACTAGTTCACATAAATATCCACATTTACATCTTTGATTATCACACCTGTTATTTTCCAACCTTGGACCGTCTCCTTTGTAGTGAGCTCTGCACAAAACATTCGACCAAAAAGTCAATTAGTCAAAAAGTCGAAATTTTACCTCAAGATTCATGTAACAATATACAGGAACACTTACCGAATGTATTTTTGAAACAGTGCATCATCATCAATCATTCTGTAAACGAAATCGTACAGAGCATCTGGTCTGAAAGAAGTCAGTCCGAAATCTACTCTAGCATCGTACAACATTTCCATAACCGGTAAATTCGCTGTGTTAGACTGGGTCAAATTCAAAATCCAAGTTTGAAAATTAAGGATTTCCCAAGTGGAATCCGGTCCTCTCTCTCCATCAGCGTAAAATAATTTGTAACCGGAATTCATGCTGTCTGTGACACCGCTGGGAGAAACATACGCGGTGCTAATCGGCTTCTGTGTTCCCGTTTCGAAGGCCAATGTGAAGTAGTCCGTGTGCGAGTGGCCGTAGAACTGTGCTTTGATGATTGCTTCAAAACGTTGGATTATTAAGTCAAATTGTCTGCTCCAAACGGGCCAACAGGATCCAGAACCCGGTTGGATGTGTCCAACGATGTAAACAGCTTCCCCGGCTGCTTCCGCGGTCAACATTGTGTCCGCAAACCATTGAAGCTGTCCTTCGGGATCTATGGGGTCAAAGGCGAGCCAAAAATTATTGATGTAGCACAG
Source organism: Plutomurus gul (assembly GCA_019776185.1). Lineage (NCBI taxonomy): Eukaryota > Metazoa > Arthropoda > Collembola > Entomobryomorpha > Tomoceridae > Plutomurus > Plutomurus gul. Next base: position 9,438 of record JABASC010003825.1, read on the forward strand.
GTTTGTGTTTAGAATGACGAGTCGGAATCCAGTCTCCGGTGACACCGTGTAATAACCAGCCCTCCTGAACAAGGGACGCTGATTTTCAGGAATGTTTTCTTCGAATAGCTCAATGGTGGCAGCATACATCCACTCTAAGTCGTACTGTGGCAGATTGGTTTTAAGGTATTGCGGTGGGTACATGTTCACTACATCCGTTTCGTGATTCCCGGTTACGGGGTAGATTTTCGTGGTGGGAAATGCATCTTTTAATACTTTTGTCACATTCTTAATGTGACGCGTATTCTCGGGTACGCTATACAGCCACACTCCCGAATGAATGTAGTCACCAGTTAGAAATATGTATTTGATATCCTAAAATAATTTATTCAATTATTGTTATGGCAGAAATACGTCCAATACGGTAGATAAGTATGTCATAATGCCTCAAGGATGCACGAAAAATCTGGGAAGGGGAAGGAACAAAAGTTGAACCAATGTGACGTTAGGGGAGAATAAAAATGGAATATGCAGGACCCATGCACTTAATGTAATTCTTAAAATAGGTAGATAAAGCTAACTAATTATTATCCTCACACTGTGTTCAGTTTTAGCGTGATCCAAAAGTGCCTCCAGGCCCTTCATCGGTAAAGGGCAGCCAAAATAGACCGTATGGTCCACCCATTTCCTGGGAGTCCGGGTCTTTAGCCACGCTATCAATTCTGCAACACGACGGTGAAAGTATGCAGTCTGCAGATGTACCTTCTACATAATCAAGGTCTAAATGAACATCTGTCAGTTGCAGAATTTTCGTCGGGGTCAGATTGCCCTGCATGCAAAGTTCAATGTTAGTAAATTGAGGAATTTTTATGTGATTTTCCTTTTTTAAACAACGAATGCTTAATACCGGAAGTGGAGGATTATTTTGTGTTGGCTTGTTTGCATCTACATTTGTCGTCCAGTTTGTAAGACGAGCACTAACGGTAAAATGGCCCGGATTAAGAATTCCACAGAAATCTCTCATCGTTAACTCTGGCTTATTTTTCACAATGTACAGAACTGGTTCCTGTAATAATTAGAAAATGTTATCCTTTTGATAATTGGCTACTCTAAGAACGATTTGCATGAAATAAGTACAATATTAAATAAATGAACTACTAACCGCATACGACCTTATTGTCGGTTCGCACAAATCAGGATGCGGGGCAATGTTACCCCCTTCACAAATACCTATTATAGCACCGATTATAGTTGCATCGGGAATACCAAGTCTAACTAGCAGTTTTACTAATGGCACTGCAAGTGGACATACTACTTCATCGATGAAGTCTGCTTGTGGCCGTATTTCCGTGCCGTATGATATCATGTTTGTGAACATTTCTTGTAACTTCTTTCTGTAATTTAAAAATTGATGTCAATAAAATTTCTAATCGTCGACTTATTTACCAGGATGCAATGCATATTCTTGTGTGTACTTTATTATTGTAAAATAACAAAAAATACATACTTGTGTGGAATAACTAGATTCTTTGTGGTGTATTCAACGATTTCATCAATATCCTTTAATTTGGCCAATTCTGCTTCGATTGTAAGTTCAGATTTGCCCTGCAGGCTTCCAAACACTCCGAAAAGGAGAAGCAACGTTGTTAGTATTTTTAAATCCATTTTTAATTTGAAAGTTAATTAAAAGGCAAATGTACACTTTTTCTATGAGCCAAATGTATGCAAAAATTTATACCACCAAGATAAGTGTGGCTTCTACATAGAGACTGAAAATGAATAGAAATCATATAACTCTGTACTCAACGCAATAGGACACACCCTTTCGAGTGGGACATTATTAGATAGTTAATCAGATATCAAGTACAGTTCTGCCCGTTTTTTTTACAAGTGAAATGACAATGACAATTAAAATATGGTCAGAACTTACACAATGTAAATTGTAATAATAGAAGGGTAAATGGTAATCATTGATAAGATGCTTTGTGAATGTCACAAATGTCGAGTAAATATCATACTGATTGTGTGTGACAATTGACATAATCTAATGTTTTAGATCGATATAAATAATTTGATAATAAAGCATGATTGATGTTCTTTTTAAGGTCCAATATTATTATTATATTCACATTGAATGCTTTCTACATACTAATAAATGCAAACACAATACTACCACTACCAGGCATTCCTGCTAATACTTTATGCTACTACTCCATACTATTTACTTACAGCGTGGTTAATATAAAATTGTTGAAATGTATTTATCAATTTTTCTCTGCATCATTATTTTGCGAATATTATCGTATTGGTGTAGTTGCTCCTTTATAAAGTATCACAGTACCCCAGTAAGGCAATGGTGCAAGTGTTAACTGCCAACACCTTTCACATGATCTTATGACGAAATATTTTTTTGTGCCGATAAGAGAATAAGAATATTTAGCTGTTTAGCGTATTGGTTTCTGGTGACAAACGACTACTAACATGAATGATATGATGCCTAGGACGCAGCTTCAAGTGAGGTTTCTGGTGACAAACGACTACCAACACGAATGATATGATGCCTAGGACGCAGCTTCAAGTGTTTCGTTTAATGATTGTTCTCATTTCACAAAAAAACTAAGCTAACTTCGCACTCAAATTGAAATGTGTTATTTGTGTTATCTCCATGAAACATCTTATCTTTAGTACAAACAGAAAGTCCAATCGCTGAGTAGACTTGGTGTGAAGTTACTGTGCATACAACGCGTACTCATACATTGTACTAAATGTTGTACTTATGCCACACTTGCAAAGGTTCATTGTGTGATTCCCATTTCCATTTTTAATAGATGGTAATGCACCAATAAATTTTTTACACTGTATATGTATACAACATTTGAAAAAAGGTTTAAAAAATCAATTGCCCTTCTGGCAATCGAACCCATAAGTTTTGAAAAATATGTGGAAATCCAACTAGCCAAGTCTTATTATAGTTGCAAATGGCGTAATNGGGCCACTTAACATGAAATCACAACTGAAAAAATTTATGCATCTATTTTGCATGTACTCAATGTACTCATGTACATTTGCTCAAAGAACAAAAAAAACGTCGTATCCAACTGCATAATTGTGTTATGTTTGTGAACACTGTTATCACGCATCATCAATGAAACCTAAAATGTCTATGTGTAAAACGTCACTAAATATCATATTGTTGAAACAAAAACAGTTCTGTTATTTCTTGTATTTACGATACACAATAATGTGGGGCCAATTAAATATTCAAAGAAATAAAGTGTACCACTGACTTATTGGGGGAAAATCATTTATTAATGACAGCTGTTAGACTTTACATGCACTTGCTTACTGATAGATAGAGTACAAAATAAATTAGAATTATTAAGAATTTAAAAAGGTGCACAAAAATTGGCTTTGAATTAGGTTATAGAAAACCTAATGGGAATCAGTTAAGACTAAAAAATTATATACATCACTTCATATTTATACATATATTTATAATGTGCAGTTAAAAAAGTAAGTTTCGATATCGTGATTTGGTCAAGTACAATTGTATTGGGTACACTGGAAATGGGTACAGCTTACAATTATCTGTTAACGTTTCATGTAACATTTTATATTGTACATGAAAATTCACAAGTCACTATAAATAAGTGGATAAAAAATATACAATTTACATCAAAGTGAAAGGAGTCTCAGAGCGAGACTTGATTATTTTGGAGTGTTATCCAGATACACAACTTACAAATTATGCAACACTTCGTTACGTAACACATTTAACCACAAAAACGA
>JABASC010003826.1:0-13203 GCA_019776185.1 Plutomurus gul
CGTCTGACGAACGCTCAGCACTCAGCACACTGTCTCTTAGCAAGACGCAACCTTGCCACGGCCTACACGGTTTCGCTAATAACAATACAAGTTGAAGTCTGATGTTCAAAATTTTAAATATTGATGTTGGATTGGCTACAGGATTGTTGATCTTAAGTTGTATTGAAAATAGAAAACAGAGGTTTCGTCCGAACTAATACGGTACGCATGTAGTACGCACACACATTACAGATGTTACATGTAAAAGTGATTACAGTAGCAAACAAGTGCAAATAGTATAGCTGACTATTATTACTTTCAGCTTTATTGCAATCCACAAACCAGTTTTGGAACACCGTAGATCACTTATTCAAACAATGCGTACATACATACACCAACCAAATATCACGGAGCTGTCTCTATCTCAGAGTTGATGGAGGGAACAGCGTTGTAAGCATTTTGCACGGTGACTCCAAACAGGAATCTATGAATAAACTCAGGGAGTGCATTTTGTCGTGACCGAGCCTCCTGTTGCTTATCATATCAGCGTCTACAATTTTTTTCGATGTACAAAGTCGAAAAAGTAAACAACATATTCTGCTCCATTTCACAGAACGAGGCAGCAGCCATAGGAAAAGTTGTGTACCTATTGATGTTTATGATGTTGAGTAACAATACAAAAAGCATAGCCTGAAGATCTGTATGACTAATTCCATTCCATCTCCCATCTATTTAATTATAGCCATTAGTTATAATTGGCCAACAGGTCAAAGTTTTATCGCAAACAGATACATTATTGTATTCAAAATTACCTCGTGCAATATACGCTGACTGTGGGAGAATACGATACATGCTCTCATAATTGCGTGCACTCCAAGCAAGCATGAAATTTCTAATAATAAGATGTGCATACTGTATTCAGACTAGGAACGAGTAAAAACTGAATATGTAAGCATAATAGTAGAATAAAAGTAGTCCGAGCAACACACAAGCGATATCATGGTTCACCCACTAGCATATTTTATTGATTCTTTCATTGTTTAAATTAAAAATAGTGACAGTTACAAATGTATAGAAGAATGAGCGTGAAGGCGTGAACTGATAAATTAGCATCCTATCTATATTATATTTGTTCATGATCCTGTATTGTTTGCACAATCGTTGGCAATTGTGATGCCGATGCAGCAATAAACGTTGTTTTATGTTCGTACTTCATTAAACAAGAAGTGCAATAGACGTCGTATAATCTTTGCTCCATCTGAAATGGAATTCAGAATTTGTATCGAGTACAAATTGTGCTCTGAGCATTCCTCTCTTTCAAAGAAGACATATTGTGCCCCTCCGTGATAATCGGTAATCATGAATGTTCTAGTAAGTATGTGTTACTCACAATCTCTCCGCTGTGTGCACTTTAGCACCGTGGGCTCTAAACGCCATAACAAGATAAACCGGATAACCCTTACACCCAAAAAATCAACATTTAGTTTTAAAATGTATTTCTGGAAATAAGAAGTGGCAGTTGGAATCTGGTAACCTACAATCACTACGTTCGCCTAGCACAAACAGTAATGAATATCTGTAATCAGTCAAGTAAGTCACTTTGGTGAATGTTTGGTGCATGTTTTCTTACTTAGTTAGAACTACAGCCTCAAGATATTCGAAAAATAGTCGACGCTTTCCAATGTACTTACCATGTATGTCCTATTCGGTGAATCATAGGCGAGATTTGGTCTTTGCCTCTTAAAGCCCTAAAAATAGAGTTATTAAGAAGTTCCGGCTTTTTGCGAAAAAATGTTTAACGGTTTGTTTATTTTAACTGGCAAAACAGTGGCGCTTCCTTATCGCTCCATTCCTACCAACCATTCAAATATTCAAAAAAGGCAAATAGTAGTAGACGTGCAGCACTTGGATTTTCTGCTTTCACACGCTCGCTCTATATGCCAGGACACACTAGTGTACAGGAGACCTCAGAAGGAAATAAGCAAAATCCAACTTTTCAGTAAGTACTTATAGAAAGTTTGCTATGCTCACTTGGGGCATTACATAAGTATGCTTTTTGTCTTTCACTGTGCTCGAGCCAGTGTAAAAGTAAATGGTCTGCTGATCATGAACTCCGATCCAGCCTATAGGCAATGTACTCTGGAACATGGATGAGAAAGAACCCAAAGGTTTTCACTGAATTAGTCGGAGTAACAGAGTCGAGTCGACATTCCGTTTTATCCTATACACTGACTGCGAAGCAAACCTGCTATAAATACAACAGGAAATAAAACCATCTGGGATGTTTCCTTGAACAGAAGCTGTCTACGCTTTCTAACTTACTAATGAGATTCTTCCTTGGATATCAATACAGTTATCCACACACTATCCAGTCCAGTCAGCTATTAACTTAGTAAATTACCCTTCAAGTACTTCCATTACATGGAAAAGTGTAATTTTACGCTGGTAGTTAGCACAGAATGAACTGTCAATGACAATGGTTTCCAAGATCCCGAATATTTACAATGGACTTTTTCAGTACTTCAAACGAGAAGAAATTCACCGTCAGAAGGCAAGAAATCACGTTTCACACACCAGCAACCATCATACATCATTTCTAAGTATGTGCATTAAATTAATCCATGAGCTCATACGATGGAATGCTTACATGTGCTTAACTTATAAATAGTTAGACACTCCAAATACAAAAATCTACACAGAGAACAAGAATGACTTTGATTTTAGCTTGCCTGCATATGTGCACATATCTTTCTCACTAATATGCAATCTATATGCACGTTCGCACGTACACATATTTGCATGTAAGCAAAATAATATGCATTCTGTTCTCCAGTGTAAATGCGAGTAGAGAACTGCAATTCTTGTATTTCTCAGAATACAATGTAGTTTAGGGTTGTACTCGTGAAATATCATGCAAAATAATTATTGGGCACAGCCTAGAAAGGAGTGTAGTATGTTTGTGTGTACCTGGAGGAGAGCAATGACAAGTCGACACGGAGATGATTCAGGTGAGCCCCCAGAGGAATGAGATTCCATTGCAATGGTGCTGATAGTTGTCGTCCTTGCACAAGCCACATCTTTGCTGTTGCGATTCATCGTGGAAGAGCTGCAAGAGCTCGAGCGATTGTTGAGATTTGTGGATCGTAAACTCGTATCGTCCCCGTCATCCAAATCCATTCGATCGGAAATTGAGAGAATGCTCGAAGATGTTGATGTTGGACGGTTTATTCCACTTGCGGTCGCCTCTCTTGTCTGTGCAGATGCCATGGTCAGATAAGTTCCACAATGTGATCTGCGTGTGTTCGTATCCCTGGATTTTTCCCAAAGTAAATCTAACTTGTACTAATGTATCTGAGTTACGAATTTATTCCATGTCGGCACGTGAATCGAGAAGTGAATGTACAGCAAATAATTATGGTGTGGTATTTGTGTATTGTTGATATGTTGCCTTATTTGCGAACCAATCTCACCAACAGACGTTAGCGAGTTTCTGCAAAGAAATGAAAGAGACAAGGGCAAAATAATTAAGGATGTTCTACTATCTACACACAGATGTACCTTACATACATAGAGATAGAAATTCATGTGCCAACTGCAACATTACTACTACTACTCTACTGCTCGCATGCATAGTCACTGTTCTACTATTAAGTATATATTGTGTCTCGACAATTGTTTGCATTTCATGTATGTGTACGTATGTATTTATATGGCCACAAAAAATCTTGTAGGTACATGCGTACATGTATATTATTATGTAATGGTAAAGTGATAAGTACCTATATAAGCCCAACACAACAGACAAGTATACGAGTTAGGTAGTGATGTCAAGCGTATTCATGAATTTACGTCGCTGATTGTGAGTACTTTCTGTTGTTAGCACAAAAAATATCGTATTTTTGTTCTCTTCGTTCGTAGATCGTGATTGACTTGTTGGGGGCGCGTTTAATTCTAGACGATATTAAACTACAAGACACCTATACACGTATTTCCTACACAATTAAAGAATAATGCCTGCAATCTCTTTCGTTCCAATGACCAGTGATTATTTCGTCAAATTTCAATTATTCGGATACAGCGTGTTTTGATCGACAGTCACATCAACAGTGAATTGATTAATCATTCATCAAGTAAGCACATTTGACTGGCGCACTGACTGTCAACTGAGCGTACACATAAATCCAGCCACAAATTGCGAGCATAAATGCAGACACGGAGAACAGCACATAGAAAGTAAAACTTATATTGCACTATTTCGTTGAACAAGTCTGTAGCGTCTTTAATTGCTTTTATATGTACAATCTGTATCGATACAGTGATCTCTGTATGAATGATTTCGAGTGTGAGCTGCTTGTAAAATTCTTCCGTAAGAGACTTCTCTTCACATTCGGTCGCACATACAGGATTGAGGCACAACTGTCAATTTCAATCAGTGGCTTTACAGCGCTAAATATTAATGATGACAATTTTATAACGTCAATAAAATAATGAAGCATCGACATTAACCAGACATAGACAAAAGGAGAGAATACTCTATAAGAACTTACATTATTAGCAAGTATTGCTAATTCTTCTTCAGATCTGCGTAAGACACAGGAAGTACTTTTTTCAAATCAGTTATCGTAAGTCTTTTTAGATTATTATCGCCAGCAATTTAACTAAATTAAACTCGGATATATATATAAAGTGCACACGAAATGAAGACATTAGAGCATCTCTTAGCTATTCCATGAATCTAGGCAATTTTAACACTACACACGCACTACACTACACCTACACCGAATTGCAACAGTTAGTAGTATTTTAGTAACAGTGGAAAGAGAAGCACAACGACGAGTCAGTGCTGGGGAGAGAGTCGGAGTGGTACGTTGCATGTTGCACCGCATTCAACATCACACTACTTCAACACATTACACAGCACACAGCTAAAAACCTCTGGTAAAATTTTACACTTGTTTGAGAATAAGAGATGTGTACGTGTGTGTGTGTGCACTAAACTGATTGTGAGGAGTCGAGTAGTCCACTGATCTATGTGCATACTATGTTCTATGCATACTATGTTCTGTAGTAGCTGTGGCCCAACTAACATAAGTAACGTAAGTAATGAAACTAAGAATGAAAGCGACTCGTTGGCAATGATACGTACACACACGGAGATACATATGCAGACTCTGTTCCTACTACTGGATTCTTCGTACTCCACACTTCAACAATTATTCAGAGATCTGATCCTTGCTATACAATTCTCAAATGCCTCAAAGAGAGAGAGAGAGGATGGAGACAGAAAGTGCTTCAGCAGATCCGAGTGCATAGGGTTATGTACCCTGGATTTTAGAAGGATTCTGTCTGATGATGCAGAAACCACGAAAGATGCTGTACATAGTATGCACTATATGGTGGATGCCTAGCTTTGTGTAAACGAATTCTACCAATCACCTCCTCCAACGTAGAATTTGCACAGAGAAGTAGAGTCTTTGACTGCAAACAAGCCAAATAGATTCAAAATCCATTTAAATCCTGCAAACTCAATTTAAGATTCCAGACTATATGCATAATGAAGAAGGAGATGGCCAGAGGATTCATACCTTTCAATGGATGAGAAAAGTTAGTCCACAGTCCACACACGTGTTTATTTATACACGAGAAGCTGAAGGCCGCTTTGAATTCTCACAACCCCCATTCATGTTTACAGTCAACACTGTCAGTGTAGCATATATGTGTAAGAGAAACGTAAATCAAGTTTCCTTGTTTATAGTTGAAAGATGCAGGACGATTTGATGTAAATTATTACATGGAATTTAGCACACTGGAAGTCTCGTCACAATGAAGTCTGAACCATGAGCTGAGATTGGATTCTTCGACCGATAGCGGATAATAGGACTTCCCATTGCAAACGTTACCAGAAGGTTGTAGCCTTCTGGTATTCAAAGTTGCTACATTTCGAATTTATGTGCGTATAATGTGTTATAGAAACATCGATTGCTATGGGGGGATGAGCTGCCAAATATCAAAGTTCTGGTGGGAAGCATACGAAATCAAGAAAAGAGGTTTTAATTTAGTTGGGTTGTTTATGCATATTCCCAATAGCTCCACTTACTAGCTTGCTACCTTATTTGTTGTCAATTATTTCAGCTTGACATATATTGGTGTACCTACTATTATCTTGAAATAAACGTGGCTTCTGCAGCTTATCTTAAGTACCGATTTAAGAGAGAACCTCGTTTTATTAGCCTTGACCAATTTGCTTTGTATGAATAATGTGTACTATTGATTATTTATATAAGTTAAGGTGATAATGGGCGCGAGGCATAACAATAAATGCATGCAATATAAATCAAAACATCTGCGGATACAGATTTAATCCAAAATATATTTTAAAAAAAATTTTAATAGCAGGTCATCGATTTTAATTTTGCCTGATGTACATTTGACACACATTGTTTATTATGCGGTTGGATCTTCGTGCATTGGTCTCGCTCACTTAAAAAAATTCTAGACCCGCCTCTTGCAGTGGATGCATTATACAGGAAGGTTCTGTCTGAAATTATATGAAATTGTTACCATCCTATAAACTGCGGCACGAAAAGCCATACATTTTAACCTTTTGGAGGTTCGCGAATGCATGATAAGTGGGTTAGGGTTAAATACGGGTTGATGGGTTTAGTGGGTTATTCATAATAGGTTCAAATTATGCAAACGTTCGCGATTGTGTACTTCAGATCTAAAAGTCATGTTTCATTGGATCAAAAACGGATGTCCGATATACATAATTGATTGATTTGCTCATAAGGCATAAATACAAATGAACGTGTTTTCAAAAATAATATCAATATGTTGAATTCAGATATTTATGTAAATAAAAGAATTATAATCCAATTCAAGACAAATAAAAAACACAAATAATAAACCCTAAGGGGGTCTAGGGGTAGTCCAGACACGGGATCATTCTTATCCTAATCCCTTATTGTCTCAAGAAAAAGGGTTTGCGAAGTGTACATAACTACACCAGTGCGTATAGGTACACTAACTAGCACAACACTTTGTATAGGTATACAAATATGAATTACATTCAGATATATTATCAAATGTGAATAATTAATTTCCCTGCATATCTAGTAAATATTTATTTTGATTGGTATCCATATATATTCCAAATCAAAGCAATCGTGTTTGCTGAAAGCATTTTTTGCAGTTGTAAATATAAGAGCTTGAATATAATATTTTTATTGCTGGATTAACTGATTCACTTTTAGTTGTAATTCTATTTTAGTTAGGTTAGGTTATGACACTTTGATAAAATTACCAGTTATGTATATGTAATATTACTATATTTCTGTTCTGTCTCTTAATGCATCTTGTGGCTGTTATTTTAGCAATATTACTTCCCAATATATGGTATAAGTAAATAATGTATGGTTAAAAATTCGTAGTGCAATGAGAATATGTGTTTAGCATTGCATTGTGTAGAGAGTAAAGAAAGGCACTAGTGCAGTAGCTGGATTCGAGTTTGTTAGCTACTTCGACCACCTTCTTACCCTTTTGAGGATCAACTATTTATTTTTAACTAATTGGTGTTCTAACTGCCCCCTAATAATGAAATGAACACATAAAGTCTTTGATTGGATTCAGTAGTATCTGGATAGACTCAAAAATAAGGATCCCTTTCTCAAATCTAGATAAAAATTCTTTACATTACGATCATGCAAAAATTGCAATTTACATAATCAATATAAAATAACGTATTGAGTGATATTGTCGAAACTCATTCCAAGCAACGACGAAAGCACGCCTTCAGATAAATCTCAATTCTTTTGCAGTCACTAATATTGGTACAATTACCTTCAATTGCAAACAATCTTATAATTGATTCCCAAATTATTGCAAAAACTAACTAAGAAAAATTTCAAAAATTTCTCTAAAAATCCGAATAATGCATCGAAAGCATCATAAATTTACACCCGTGTTCGGTTGCAACTGCAATTATATTCCAATAATTACCAAAAACCCCACAATTTTACACAGTGGTGTACCGATGTAAGACTGATATTTCTTAAAGTCATCCAGTCCACAGTGGGTTAAAATTTGTTTTAAAGACAATTTATTCCAAAAATTACTGTAAAATCTCTCTAGCTGGTGAACTGCAAATAAACTAAAGGTAAATCATAGGAAGAGTCAAGCCATAATTTTCAGTAAACCAAGAGACAAAAGCTGTAATAATATATTCAATAATGTAAATTTAACAGTTGACAATAATGAAAGATAAAGTATCTTGGTGTCTTGTGGTCTTACTTTCAAAAAACATTACGATACTGTTCTTCATAAAACTTCTGCTACCCTATCATTTTTACAGGGTATAAAAAGGCATATAACTGGTAATAGTGTTACATCTTTTGTCTCCCCCTTTGTGAGTAGTACAGCGGATTCTGTTTTGTCTGTTCAAACGGAAAACGAGGTTGGTATAATTGAAGACAAAATTAAAATTAATAATTTTTTGATAAGTTTTTACTATCCTTTGTTATATAGGAGTAGACTTAAACATGGCAAGAAGTGTGCAAAATTTACTAAAATCGATATTAAGGATTTATTATTAAGATGTGATCTATATAAAATTCTGGAAGATGTGCTAATTAAATTTGTTATGAAAGCTATGGACAAGGAAGAAATGGGATTCTCTGAATGGTTTGTATTCACGGCAATAAGCGTAACTGCTGACTTTCCTCGCACATTCTTAACTGTGCTATATGGTCTTTCATTTCTAATGGAACAAGCTACCTAGAAGCTTGAAATTTAAGGAGTTACTAACTGGGGATGGTTTGATCAAAATGGTAAAAACTCATCTTGTTGATCAAAGAAATGCTGTTTATGTCTAGATTGGATTATAACTAAAAAATTTGTTCTTCTACCAATATATGATTTATATATTTTCTCTGTTTGTTTTGTTGTTCATGGAAATCAAGGTTCACTGTAATGGTGTTGGGGTCAGACGCATTAATAAAAATGAATTGAATTTACTTAAAATATCTCACATGTTTTTTGACATTTCAAAGATTTTTGCCATGTTTTGCGACATTTTTATTTATCGATGCAAAATATTTCATTTGTCGAGCCATTTTAGTCAATTTTATTTTAAATTTAATATTACTTAAAACGTAATTTGAGCTATTATTGAGACAGATTCGTGAGATATTTTGGATATTTGTGGCATAAGTATTTTAACGCTTTTTGGGGGTATACATATCCGTGTCTTACACTTACAATTAGACGATAACACATTGTTTTGTGTTATTGTTACGATTGATTTATAAATTTATCATTATTGAAATTAAACGGATGTGCATGAAAGGAAGTTGATGATTGATTCTCATTTATTAAACACGATTTATCATATGACAGAATTACACAAGGGAACTCAAGACAAAAACGAAAAAATCGAGTTCTATTGAAATAAAAGTAGACGTGTGCACTCAGATTGCAGCTACATTTCGAGGATTTTTGAAACGATCGACACAACAAAGTAACTCGTTGTCACTAAATTTATAATTATACTGCATTTGTTGTGTCGGTCTACTAAATGTTATGCTCACACGTATGTAAGTACCTCACATATGTAAATTTTGTTGACAGAAAAATATAATCTAGACAGAACTACAGGGTGTCTCAATACATGACGGCGAGCGTAACTTTGTAAGCAGTGTTGCCAATATTAATCGGTAATACCGATTAATGGGTATCTTGTACAACGATCTCATGTCAGTGTTTCGTAACTTTGGAGCAAGTGCAGCTAAACATGCAAACAAGGCATTGCCAAAACATAATTTCTATGACGTGTTTGAAATGCTATCCGTGATAAATTCAAATTGAGTTAACCGATTCTTAAAATACGAATAACTATTTCCAAAAGATGATTTAAAACACATCAACAGTTCATATAACCTGCTAATGATTTAAGGGACACCCTAGGTGGCAATTGTGATTTGATTGATTTCTTTATACTATAATATTGAACTTTTGCATTCATTCTCCCTCAAACGAAAATATATCTTGTGATTGTACACATTAATTTTTGTATTAACATTGATTTTAGAAAGGCAGAGTTGCTATTATGTGCTATTTACACCTACCCACGGATATAATCTAATTTACAACTATAACAAGTGGGTAGATACTAATATTTATATAATTTCTTTGAATGCCTCAGGTTTATATAGGTGATTTTATATAACGTCTAATAAAATCGTTCCGTCAGAATCCACATATTGTTTCACAAGATTTCAACCAGTTATACAATTTTAGTTATAAACTATAACATTTGAAAGTAGTAATGTAATGATATATTGTTGCAAACAATACTTTATATAATTAGATGCTAAGTTTCTCTGATTACATTCTAAAACATAAAGATTCATATTTACTCCAATCAATATGATTAGTATGGTTAGTTTTTACAACTCGAATTTCTAACTACAAATTTTTTATTTCCCTATCACATGCAAAATCTTCGGCATCTTTCCTCGGTAAATTTTAAACGATTGATAGTGCTGACAGAAATGAACACTCGGTACTGTAAAGTGATTTTAATTGAACTCTGAGATTGCACAATACGACAGTCATAAATTTTGCATAAAGCTCTAATAGTGCATCTGAAATTATAGTCTCTCTTACAGTCTTAAGAATGACACAACAAAATGAGCTTTTGGCACACAGTCTGCTTTTCTTATTTATACATAAAACTTTAAATGGTTAGGGAAACCATAAAAACACTAAATTCTAAGCTGATTACATAAGTATATATTTTGTCATGCCTAGTAATACACAGACCTGCACTACACAATTTTATCCTAAAGCAAAACAGTTGTGTACTACTATATTTTTGCTATTCTTCGAGAATTCAGAATTTGTGTAATTTTTTTCAAAATCTTTCAGCGTCCATTATGATTGTGAAGTTCGTTGAGCTGAAAAATAAAGAAATCTCACATGTATTGACAATCATCCCCGTAATAAATATTGGTTTCTTTATTTATTTTAAAAATGTACTTATTTATCGTGATTGATTGAAAATATTTAATCATTATTAACCTCGGCGTCAGAGTCAACATCGTCGTCAGATCCATGATCAGATGGCGCGGGGGTTGTTGCTCGAGAGGTAGATGGAGATGGAGGCTCTGATATTGGTCTAGGATATGACATTCCTTTCCCAGAAGCAATTACTTCATCATCCTCCATGTTGGGATAAACCATTCTGAGTGCCTTCATTCTGGCTTGACGATAATACTACAACAAGTATTAACATAAACATGAGACAAATCCAATCACGAATTGTGACGGGTGATGTGTCATTCGAATAAGTTCAAAAATCTAGTTCGATAGTTCGATTAGTGCAGATCTTTGTGAAAATTTTATCAGACAAATAATTGCATGTAATACAAATTCGGTAATGGCAATTACACTGACATAAATTATAAATTTACCACTCCAAGGTTTCTCCAGTCCAACAAGTCAGAAAGACGTTCCGTACGGTTTCGCTGAATGATTCTTTGGCGACGATTAAGACTGCAGAAATCGTACATGAATTTGGCAAGCTGATTAACCGAATCTTCTAATCCAATGTGTCTACGGTCTACAATGTAGATTCCGTAGCTTTGGGGATCCGCGATTTGCTCAGACATGAAGCATCCAAACCCTAAACAAAGATGTGACACTTCCCATTAGTAATAAGTTATAACAACTATTAATTGTATGTTGTTTTTCTATTTGTTAGTGCAAACGGAAAATGTTGCTGATACAATTTTAGTGAAAGACAATGCAACTTAATTTTCTTTCTTTCTCAGACTATTATAATTTTTCAAATTTTAACACTATAAAACATTGCTCAACAAAAATACCAGAAAGATTGGTGGTTACTGACGGTATTCCCATGACCGTACATTCACCCGGTGTATAACCCCATGGCTCATAATAAGAAGGAAAAACTCCCAAATGACAACCACGAACAAATTCTTCATAATCCAGTCCAAAGAGAGGATTCGTGGAAGAAAGAAATTCTGGGTGGAAGATCACCTGGAAATATAAAACATAAAAAATAGTACATATCTTTAAAATTTTATTTTATAAACGACACAAAATATGAGCGTTTACTTTGACTCGATCCTGCACCGAGTTGAACATATTACATCTACGGAATGAAGTTAGAACAGGGTCTTTCCAGTCATCTACCACATTGTGTGTTGTAATTGGAGGCAGAGTGGATCTCTGCAGAGAGAAAATACATCTTTTTATCTTTACCATATCATCTTTTAAGAGAATCTCATCGTTGGTTGGCAGGCGACCACTAATATCATAGAAACATCAATTACATTACACCAAGAATGTGACAATGTTTAAATTGACGATATTTTTGAAAACCAAATATTACAATACCTAAGACAAATTTCATACATCCTTTTGCCAATATCCTGCTGCACACTATTGATTGTATCTCTCAAACTTTTGGTCAAAGCCTGCCCACGAAGACTTTCGACATTAAAATTATTTGTTGGACATGGGAAAATTAGAAATGCCACGACAGTCTTGTCAGATTTGGAGGCTTTTAAATGATGATTAAGTCGAGCTAAAGCCTCTATAAAGATATCGGCTCCCTTATTACCGAATTCATATCTCCCAGCAATGAAAAAGTACAGAGTTTTATCCAGGTTGAAATCAAAATGCCCGTAGAAATGACCACGAACAAACTCATTAATTTTTTCTTTAGAAATGGCGTGAAGATTTTGGAATTCGTGTAACGCTGCGAATTTCTTCACATTCAGACCGTTTGGAGTAATGAAATCCGGCTTCCTTTTAATCAAGTGCTCAGCCTCTAATCCTGTTTCACCAAATTTATAAATGCTATTTTTACCACGCATATTGTAAATATTCACTTTGTTAGAAATGTTTCACCAGTAATATCTCACCTGTAATTTCGGAGACAGTGGTGAAAACATGGGCCATTTGGCAGGCAGCTCTTTCCATACAATATCGATGGTAGATCTGTCTCTTACCCGCTTCCTCGTCTATGTTGAACTATAATTTTAAAATAATTAGATCCAAACAGGTCAACGTAACTCATCGTCCTTTTTCATAGTTCAATGTGTTTCTGTTGATTACATTGGCAAGATTATTGTAAAAGTCAGTTGCACCGGCACACAGAAATCTTCCTAAGAGGGTAGCATGAGTCGTGAAAACAGTGGC
>JABASC010003827.1:0-13202 GCA_019776185.1 Plutomurus gul
TTCCTCTGCAGCCACGCTTCTGGACCAACGAGGGACAGGCATTGCCCCCATGTCTGGAGTCCAAGATGACTGTCCGAGCACGTGTCATAACGCCTTGTCCGCAATCCACGTCGCACCGTGACCAAGCTCCCCACCCACTTACTTCACAATCTTGAACTGTGCAATTTATTTGAAAAAAATATGAATAATGTGATTGATTTTGTTGACGGAAATATCGATGGATGGGGAAGCTGCTAAGTAAATTGAATTCATGAAAAAATCTATTTCATTAACCTCTTCGTATCTTTTTTATGTACACACTATAATTTTGAAACGATCATCATGTATGAATAACTGTAGACCCTAAATAATAAGAGTATATTGCAGGTATTGCTGTTGGGATTTCCTACACGATTTGATCTTAGAGTAACATCCAAGTTTTATTTCATCTGCCAAAATATTTTACTGTCTTCTTTTAAATTAGGAACGACGGGAAAAAGAATAATAAGAAAAGAATGATTCCAGTGCTTAATGAGGTTTCGGTGAAAAAGTCGCCTCTTACGTCTGCACTACTTCCTGTATTTGAGTGGTAAAAACGTACTCACATACCTCTTAAAATGTGGTTGACGCATATGTATTAATGTTCAGGGTTACCAAAGATTACCTCTACTAGATATTAGTCATATTATTTGGATGTTTCTAGTGTTACATTTACCAAAGGAAATTCTCAAAAACGAATTATTTCTTACACAAAAACATCGACACGATATTACATGCATATGGGCAGGAAGTTATTGTTGGGTCTTTTGTAATAATCATTTCCTTTCATGATAGATTTTATAATCCTTTCACATTCATTATTATACCTATGTAAACTTATTAAGAAAGAACGTTGGTTCTGGAGTGCAGCATATTCAATGAGAACGGAAAGTTTGTTCTTGCATCACCCCGTGTTCCGCATTACTCACAATCAGTGGAAGTTTATGTCCTCATGTCGGCGAAAGAAAAGTGTGAGTGCGCGTGCACTCTGCTGGTAGTGATTTCATCCGGAACTTGACATTCAACAGTAAACATGTACGCAGAATTATGACGACAGGCTAATGAACAGCTTACAGGCAATAATGACTGTACACGCGATAATGACATAAGCTGCAGCATTTTATTTTAACCTCTGACACGACCATATGGGAGAATTGAACGCAACGTGTAGTGCACCACTAATGTATTTTTACATTAGAGGTGTACTACTATACTGCTAACCTATTTATAGATCATTCAAAGAATAGTATCTTTGACAGACTCCAAAAAGGCGGAACAAAACTTAGAACTGTGTGTGATTGTGAGAAGAACGGAGCAACCATATAAAAATATATGAGAACGACAACAGGAAACGGATTTACACTGAGTGAAACTCAGAATCCACAATATTGTAAGGTCTTGTATTTTAAAGACTATAGAAAACGGATAAGAAATCTTTCAAGTCGACATATGTATTGAGAAATCCCAAACATAAATATCAGACGGAAAACCCATCAAGTTGCAACTTTCCTCTTAATTGAAATAATTGGAATCATATCCAGCAGTCACTGTTTTGAGATTGATCAACTGCGAATGATCTTTCTGTGCAAAATACTTAAATGCATGATGAATCTTCTGTGGCCAATTGACTTAAAGACTGTAACTTAAGGGGGAAATGGAATGTTTGGGATTTCTCGGTTACAAATCTTGAGAGGGAATGGTAGAAGTTTGATTTAGCAAACGTTCCAATTTTAGAACTTTTAAATTATAGAGACGCAGCAAGCTAATGTTATGACTTGGCGTAATTTGATCTTTGAAATGCATAAAATATGTTTAATGCTTTTAGTGTTTAGAGTGCATCAACTGTATGAATGACTGTCAAGGCATCCGAACATTTCCACTTCCACTCTTCTAAGCATAATTGAACACTTTCAAACTGATTTATGGAAATGTGTAACCTGCTTGCATGGTCACCAAAAACGACGTTTGCCAAATGATTTGAAGTGCTTCATGGCATGGCAGCAGAGATTCTTCGTCGGAATGCTAAATGGAGTTAAAATATGGCAAAAGCCTAACTATATAGTAGACATGAATAAGTGCGAAAATGAGTATAGTCCACCAATAAATCATTTTGCATCAATTTATTATGTATTTTTGAATGCTGAACCTACTCTTTTTTTGATCAATGTGTATACTATTTAATGTAGGAACAGATCGGTTTTGCGGCTTTATTACAAAGACTCGTTACAAATTGCACACGTTGATTCATTACTAAAACAGCTTTTGTTCGATACATAATAAAGTTTTCATGTACAGAAAGTAGTCGTGTCAAATAACTAAGAAATAATACTTAAGCCTAGACATGAAGAAGGCGCAACTATGCATACATATAATTTAATAAATTGGATTTTTATATTTATTGTTGCGAAAAGTTAAAAAATAATAATTCGTACTAAAGGTTCTCCAAAATCTGTCAAATCTACGGTGATTGCAATACTTGCCAATAAACACGTAGTACAGACATAAGTCTGAAATCTTGCTTCTCAGAGTCGAGGAGAAGTAATAAGACGAAGGTGATGGTGACTCATGACTTGGTTCAATAAATTATGCACACGTATAATTAGTGTTTTTTCACCTTCGTAAACAAAACTTTATCTCCCAACTTACGCCGTCACTCTCATGATCTGTGTTGCTACATACACGCTTGTCGGGCGAAATAAAACTAAAGATTTGCAAGATGTGAAAGGGAGCATCATACTTGAATTAAAAAATCGTCATTTTTCAACCCCCCATCGGAATCTTTTAGATAACCCTTTAAAGTGGCCACGTGACAAATCCCACCCCCGGGTTAAAGATTGACGTAGGTAAAGGATGCTCCCCAATCTACATGTGCACTACTGGCTTGCTTGCACTGTACATCTTTCTTATTGTAAATAATAATACAGTGCCTACTGACATTTCATATATTTTACCAATACAATGTAGACGACCCATTTAACCATTACGTCGTTTCGGTGCAGAAGTAATGAAAATGTACCAATATGACAAAAAAGTCCTACTAAAAAATAAAAAAGTTGAAATAAGTAAGCAGAGAAAAGTAATGGGGGTAAGGCGACATTATTTGTAATATGCAAATCCCATGGAAATTCTATGAGACGAATCAGTGTACAAGCTAATATATGCACTCATTGGGACGCTCTTGTCAACCGAAGATATGCGTTTCCTTAAGAATACGAATACAAAAAAGGCATTTTTACATTCCAGAGATTTCCGTTTTTAGTTGAACAAGTTCTAAATACAAAAGCTAGAAATATTTCTAATTACTACAAAGTCAAGCAAAACAAAGGTTGAACTATTCCCTTATTTGTACATTGTACTGTAAATTAATTAAAATTAATCTTATTTTAAGGGAGCAAGGTTGTGTATGTCAGTTCTCATTTTCTCATGGTGTAATGCGGACACACATTTGAACGAGTCCTAAAATAGTAACTTACCTCTGCAAGCGGATTTGAAGTCTGAGCAACAGTCTCCGATAGTTAAGCAAGCGTGGTCACAGTAGCAAGGAATATCGTTCAAGTCCTCGATGATCGAGTTCGGTTTCGCCTTCTGGACGACACAGGAGCTGTCTCTACCAACACAGCAAATTCCAGCCACGGCACAACTTCCCAGACTCACTCTAGGTATCTCATTAGCCAGATTGTCCCCTTGAGCGTCAGCGAACGGGGCAGAAATGCAGACACAACAGACAAAGAACAAGGAGTAATTTCCCATTGTTACAGAGCTAACGGTTTCTCTGGAAGATGTGTCAACGAGATTTCCCAAATGTGGTTGTCGTACGTTCTACTAGAAACTGATCTCTCGACTGTACTTAATCGCAGACACCGTTTCCTCCATACACCACGCAGACACCTCTTCTTACTGAGTACAACGAACAGAGTGAGAGAAGACAGTTTTCTGAGAGAGTGTGATGGTTTGTTGAGGTGAGAGTGAACAATGTGAGTGAGGGAAAGATGGAACGAGACTTTTGAGAGAACGAATGAAACGAACGAACACCTGAACGAGTGGAGGAAAGCAGCCACACAGACAAGAAATCGATCTGATCAGAAAGGGTTCCGAGAACAGAATGAGCAAGAAATGAAATACCCCTTTAAGGAAGATTCGTGCTCGCACACACACACACACACACACTTTTACATACTAGGTGGTGGAGGGGAATAATTGTAAGATCCTAGTCGTCCTTTTGCTTTTACTAAAATAAGACAAGAGGCGATAAAAAAATCTCTGCTCATAAAAAAGCGAGTCAAGTCACCGGCATAACTTAACGAAACAGAAGAAATGCTCGCCCAGTAAAAAAAAAAGTACGGCTTCTCCTAAGGAAAACTGTATCTTCGAGACTTGCTCTCAGTCAGATACGATTACACGTAGCTGTTGGGCCACGGCAACATACAAATCCCATGAGTCGTTTCGTGATGCCAGAGGAGTATGCAGTCTGTGCTCCGACCGGCATATTTATATGTACAAAGCCACCCTTTCCTTCCGCAACAAATTCTGTTTCGTGTGGAAGAATTTCAGTTCGTTAGCCCTGGTATTAAGACCACGAATTCCTATATATGATTGTCGTACTGTCTAATTGCTTATTTGAAGATTGCAAAATAATTTTTGCGGTGATACAATGAAACCGAGACAGGGACCAAGGAAAAAAGACAACGGTTGTTACAAAACGGTGCACCAACACAAGATGGCAAATTTTATCATCCTCTAAAATGGATCTAACGGTTCACTGGAAATCAGAAATAACTTGTGATGTAATGAAAATGAAGTGCTTTTCTACTAGTTTCGCCTTAAATGCATGACTCATGATCAGTCATGACGATATCCCTGCCAGAATTTCTCTTGGAAGAACAATCCTTTAACTTTCAACAATGTATTCAATCACAGATTACGCTATATTATTATATTACTGTCATTCAGTTGAAACAAAAACAAAACATTTTACAAGGTCTGGCTAGTTCCAACAACTAGCTCTGGATCTAATCTAGTAGGTGAAGAAGGAGCATCGGTGATATCTATGCACAATGGAACATTTTGACTGGAATCGTTGTTCATTTCATCTGTCACCATAGGTGTGATATCCAATGTTTCGGGATGTTGTTCTTCCTTGTGTATCTTTAATTTTGAAGGTTGATTAGTCTTGAAAACACACAGATCGCAATGTAGCACCTCTTGAACCTAAAAAGTATACATTAGTTATTAATACACAATGACATTTTGTTTGTTTCCTTTTGATTCAATTAATACAAACATTTTGCTCTCATATTAAACAAAGAGCTTTAGAAAAGGAGCGTATTATTGAATTGCTTATAATTTCTATGTAAACTAATCTTACGGCAGCACAGTATTTCAATGATCTAGAGATTGGTATTCCGTATTCCTCTAGCCAAAATTCCGGCGTCATCTTTGCTTCGAGTTCCTCGTTCTTTGTAACAGCGAATGGTTTGGAAGCATGAGTGCTTCGAAAGTGATGTTGTTTTGCCATTCCTTCGTTCCAAAAGGCCAGAGGACAGTACTTGCACGTGAATCTGTAAATAAAGAGATTGGTTGATTAGAAAAAAAGAGCAAGCATATCCACGCCAAAATAAATATTACATGTGTGCGCGTTACTCATACCTGTTCGATGCCAAATGTTTTGCTAAAATGTGAGTCCTAAAATTATGATATGAAGTGAACATCATAAAACAATGTTTACACTGGAGATTTTCAGAATCTTTGTTTTGATCTTTTTCTTCTAGTGCTTTGGCAGAGAGCTGATCGTTAATGCATTTTGTTACCTGAAATTATATTACCAGCAGTATTTAATTTATTAATCGTGCAGCCACAGATTTCATTTATAAAACAATAATAAAAAATGAAATTCGTGGTTCTCACATAAGTCTCGATGGTTTCATCCGGTGGCAAAAATTCGCAGAGGGAATAACTATACTGCAAAGTATGGTCACCAATTATATGGCCCTTTAGAGAGCTTTCAGTGACGAATTTGTGGTCGCACAATTTGCACTTAAATCTAAAAACAGTTTACATATAAATTATAATAATAAGCCACAAAGAGTTTAACCAAGAAATCCGTAATTAAGTAAGAAATACCTTCTATAATTGAACTCGTTGTGAAGATGCACAATCATGTCTTGAGATTTCTTGGTTTTGTATTTATTACATTTTGGACACACCAGGAGGAAACCAATCTTGCCTGGAGAATTAAGGGCAGCCTTGGTGGGTGAACACGGCAACGACATAGATGACTTGGGACCCATGGGCTTTACTGGTGTAGATGGTTTCGACGCCGCTTTCGCAGAGTACGTTTTCAATGGACTCGGCACTGCAGCTTTTGTTGGAGTGCTAACCGACCCATCACTCTTTGCTTGCTGTTGTTTAGCCTCCTTGCCCTCTTCCAAGAAAATCCCTCGAATATGTTTCAGTCCGACAGGCGTTCGTCTCCAAATGGGCAGACTCGAAGGCTCATCCTTGCATTCGAGTGATGCTAATGCTTCGTTTCTTTATTAAATTGACGAAATTAAATGAACAAATATTAGTCTAGATCTAAACACAATAAATGTGAAATACATGTAAAAATAATAATAAAGATATTCTTTGTCAATTGGATAACGTACCTACAAAACATTACGATAATACGACCCTTTTCAATTGTTGATGCTGGATTCTCACATTTGTTTTCTTTAATATGTGTCACCATCTGAAATACCAAATCCGTGGAATACGGGCAAGAGCTACAAACGAACTGATTGGTAACTTTATGACTGTTGGTGCAATGATTTCTCGCTTCATCCCACGTAGTGAACTGAGTTTTGTAAGAGCACAGAGTGCATCTCCAGGCATCATTGGCATTTTTCGTGTTCTCTTCCACAGACGACCGTCGGTTTGCTGAATTGCCATCATTGTCCAAATTTCTGATAAGGTAATGAATCGGTTTCTTTTCCACGTGTTTCTCCGCCACATGCTTCTCCATGACTCTGGATTGTATGTGAATGTAATCACAATGACCGCAGCGAAACAGTTTCGGACCGTGAAGCTTCAGGTGACTGCCGATTCTGTCGATGGCTACCGTGTTCCTCGGATCCTGAGTAGAAGGGTCATCTTTGGCACAGTGGGGGCACTCGTACGAGTCTACTTCCGAATGTAATGCTTTCATGTGAGTGCGTAGCATACTATCGTCCACGGTGATTTGCTGGCAGTTGGACACGCTACATTTATAACGGAATTGATCTTTCACGAATTGAGGAAGTTTGGACGCGTCCTCTTTTGTCACTCCGCTTCCCTGTTTGTTCTGATGAGAGCTGCCGGCCCAATTGGTCATCTTGTCGAACATTAACTCGTTTCTTTCAAGGCAAGGCACGGGATTCACTGGAGCAGTGAATGGCACAACGGTCGTTCCCCCGTCAGTGTCCGCTTGAACGTGCATTTGTAAATGTCGAATGATGTTTGAGCGTACTTTTGTTGAATAGGAACACATACCACACATAACAAAAGAGCTGAAAATGCAGTTCATAGGGATCTTGTCAATATCTGACGGCATAAACAAGGCTTTATTCGAATACAACATATGGTTCTCCTGCAGCGTGTCCGAAGAGATGAGATTGGAGCAAGTGTCTTTAGGATAAACAATCACGTCTGGATCGTCAGTGTCTTCTTGGGATTTTGAAACTCTGTAATTGGCTACTCGATGGGAATTCTTAATGTGTTTCGTCAGTTCACTGTTGACACAGCATTTAAAAGCACACAGGGAACAAAACTGCCGCTGTCTCCCGTGAATTTTGATATGCTCCATTAGACTGAATACTGATTTCATTCGCTTTTCACAGTGGACGCAGCTGACCGTGTCCGTGGCATACACACAAGACGAAATATGTTCTTTAAACTGGGTTGCATTACTTGCCCGTTGTTTACATTTGGGCGTATTCCCGCATTTGTAGAGATCGCAGCCTTCCAGGTTGATCACACGACCCTCCTTTTCTATGTCCAGTTCAAAAGAGTCCCCTTCCATATCGGCTGAAGGCGAAGGTGATGCAAAATCTTTCGTTGTTCGTTCTCCTTTCTTTGCATCCGACTTCCACCCTAGCTCATAATTTTTCAATTCAGACTTACTGGAACTTTTTACAGGCCCATTTTTACTTTTGGGACATTTCCAATTCAAGTTCCTATCAAAAACTCTTCCAGGCAGATTTGGATGAACTTCGTATAAATGATCGTCCATGTCGGAATTTATCTCCGTGCCGAACATACAGTAGGCGCAGTGCAATCGAAAGAATGAATGTTGCTTGTAATGCAATACAAGATGCGTTTTATCACAGAATGCCGAACTGCAGAGGTGGCACTTGAATAGTGACTCCGGGGGGACACATGTCTGTAAGTGATCCAAAAATTCAGTTCTGTAAACGTAAGTCTGAGATTTATTGGCGCAGGACGGCGTTGAACATTTATAGACAGAGATCCTGAAAAAAATCTCCTCCACAAAGTTACTTTTGACTGGTGATTTGCACGATAAGATGCTGGGCTCCACATTCGGGTGACTCCCCTGGTAATGGCGCAGCACGAATCTTGGTTTGTAAGCTCTGTAGTAACAATGACCACATTGGTGCTCACTCTTACTGTGTTGGTGGACAACGTGGTCGACCAGGTCAGTCTCTACTTCGTACTGAAGACTGCAATAGGGACAGCAGTTCCAGTAATCATGTTCCGACGACGACGAAGAGTCAGCTGGAGATGTAATTTTGTGGGTCGTCAGATGAGCAAGAAAATCAGCCTGGTCATCGCCCGTGTACGAACAGTATTTTGCCATGCATTTGAAGATATGCATGAGTTTCTCCGAAGTGAGACTTTCCCCATACGAATTCACATCCTTAAACACAAGTCTATATGCTCCGATACATCCCGTCTGTAATTTGAGAACTTCAGGATTAATTCTGACAGAACTTTCTTCTTTTCGTTGCTCCCTTTGTGATGCAGAAATGTAGCCATTGAGCAGGACACTGTGTTCGTAGCGGTCCCCAATCCGTTTTACTTCCACCATTCCTTTGATGTACTTGTCGAACAGTGGCCAGTTTGTGTCCAAAATTGCTCGTTGGTTATTGATGTGTTTGACGATGACTTCGTACTGATCGTTGGAAACTATTTGAACTTTTCTGTTTTTCAGTGCAATTTTTGTTTCTGTTTTAGGAAGAAGAAGTGAAGTTTGACTTGTATCCATTTTGTTCAGCTCATTCGTCATGTAATTTTCACACTCAGTCTC
The DNA here is from genome assembly GCA_019776185.1 of Plutomurus gul. Taxonomy (NCBI): domain Eukaryota; kingdom Metazoa; phylum Arthropoda; class Collembola; order Entomobryomorpha; family Tomoceridae; genus Plutomurus; species Plutomurus gul. Next base: position 9,299 of record JABASC010003827.1, read on the forward strand.
GTCATCATCTTCTGAAGATTCAATGCAGGAGTCATACAATTCTTCCGAATCATCCGATTCAGCGCTTCTCCCATAAAAATGTAATGGGTGCAAATCGCCAAATTCCTTTGTGCGGCGAGACAGATCCTGGTCAAAGTGCAACTTGGGTCCCGTCTTTGATTCGACAATACCCAGTATCCAGTCTACTGTGCCCTTGCAGTGGGCAAATCTTTCTTGTTCAGTTTCTGACTTCTCTCGCTCAATAGCATTCACACATTCATTATCTGCCATTTGCTCACCATCCCTACGTTTTTCATCAGCCAGCCCATTCATAATGAACTCAGAAGGAACAAATTTAATTTCTTGTGATGTCGTCGCTTGGTCTTGCTTAATATTAATCCGCTGCAATCGTTCTTCCTCAAACAACTTGTCATCCGATCCTAAGAACACACTGCGGTCATAAGGCTCCTGTTTAATCGATGCGACCAAATTGTCCATACTTTTTAAAATTGGACCGTGAAATTTTAAACTCATAGCTTCTGACACAGAATGATTTTCAATTTCCAAATGATGAGATATATTCTCACTTAACAACTGAAAATAGTGACAGTCATGGCACATGTAAGCAAATAATTCATTGTCAGTGGCTGAGACGGTCGGCTCGTAGAGCGTGATGAGATTTTTTGATACTTCCCCAGTTCCCTCTTTCAGTCGGTGAGATTTGAGATGATTAATCATGGTTTTCAGATACGGATGACGAGTGTCACACACAGCACAACCATACATATATTCTCCAGTATGGGTTGTCAAATGTTCAAAATGTTCACGAAGATCCTCATGCTTTTCTGCACAATACAAACACGGCCAAGGCCTTTCTTCCTCGCTGTCGCTATAATTGATATCGAAGAGTTGGGGGGATGGTGACAAATTCTGAGACACTAATCTGTCAAACGTCTCTTGACTTATACAGGCTTCAGGAATTGTCGCGTTTCTGTGTGTATTCACATAGTGAGAAACTATCTTCTTGCCATTAAATGCACAAAGACGACAATCGAACAAATCCATATCGAAATTCTTTTTTCGCCGTCTCTTCGCTACCGCGTTAGAAAGGGTGGTGGGGATCAGTTCATCCACAAAATTGCTACTCTCAGTGATCATTGACATGTCAGTCTCCATTGATCTAGCAGATTCAATTGCTGGTATTTCATCGTCATTGCCACTTTCTTCCATTTTATCAATGCTCTTAATGTTCTCCTCAGCTTGTGACGACGTGTCCATCCCTTCAGCCTTTTCACCGTCTTCCAAAGTTGCATTGAAGTCATCGAATTCCTGTTTGAGTGTCTGTTGTGAAATAGGTTCTGTGGTGTCGGGCATATTAATATTAGGAACTGAGTTGGCCGCTGATTGAACTTCCCAAGTCAAGTAGTTCATTTCTGCATTTTCTTCCAACTCCATGCTGTTGAGATCTGGTTCGGATTTTACACACTCCATACCTTCAACATAATCAGACTCGATTTTGATTTTACACAAACCAGGATTAACCACAATACTGTTAGGACCTATTACAATTCTAGGCTTTTTTCGTGGTTGTTGCGCTTGTGATGAGAGAGAAACCAACTTCCGCTTGAGAGAGTTTTTCAATTTCTGCTTGATTTTCAAAGCATTGAAAGTAGCAACGAATTTTTTATTCTTATTCTCTTGTCTCACTTTGTTTTGAGCTTGTAGAAGATCCCGTTTCTTATTCCATCTCTCCCAACCAGTTCTCGCGGGTCTGGGCTGAACTTCTGGAGGTATAGGATTTGCAATTTTCCGCGCTTGGAGTCTTGTCAGATACCTACGTGGATTATTTCCGTTCGCTTCAGCATCTGCAGTTGTACCCTCTTTCGGTGGTCCGTCTTCGGCCGGTGCGGTAGGTGCAGCAATTTCAGTCAGTGGTGATGATTTAGGCTTTCTTCCTCTTTTCAGTTTTGGAGGAGTTTCTAGTAAAATTTCTATCGATTTCTTGGTATTCATGGCGGCTGATTTTTTAATTGGTTTTTTAGTCGGAGTCACAAGTTTGGATGTTGATTGTTTCGGTGGAGATGACACCCTTTTCCCCTTCGCTTTCTTCGCCTTTTCTTTCTTAGAAATTGTTTTTGTCACACCGCCCTTTTTGACGGTAATTACTTTTTTGGGCGCCACACGCTTTTTTGGTGACAACCTCTTAGAAGTTGGTGGGAGTGACTTGCCAGAAGGCAAACTATTTGATTCAATCACTTCCTCGATCGTATTTTGTATCTTTGATGTGATGGTATTTGATTTAAACAGATTATTAATATCCGAATCTATTGAAGTCGTATCATGAGCACTACTATCAGCTTCTGAAGTCTGTGATTCATCCGCAGACGCCTTATTCTGAAAATGCCACGTTAATATTATACACTAATTATGTTATGTTACAACAATCCGCAATCAATACCTATGGAACCCGCGTTGCCGTAGTCAGATACAACGAGATTTCACCAAGCAATGAATAATGTGCAGAATACAATTTTCTGTGACCTTTCACTTTGCCCAATGTGTACATTACGCACTACAATGTGTACATTATTGTCTTATGTTAGGTAACACTAAACCGACTGTAATAACTCAAATACCGCCATCCCCCGTATGTATTTGTCCCGCTCAGTCTGCCGCGCGGTTACGTGTAAGCGAAATTTTGATTGTTTTACTATCTACATTGTTGTATATCTCAGCATGTAAATCTAACCTTCGCCTGCACACTGCACACACACACGACCCTATGCATGAGAGTGAACGGATATGATATATGCCTTTAATTTGCTCTCTGTTCTCTCCTTTTTTGGAATACAAATTAATTGTTGGCTCTGAAAAGTGAAACCATGACTCTATTTTGCACACACATTTGCCATTCAAATTTATCAAACTTTTAAAATTTTGGTTTACATGTAAAAAGAATTGTATTTTTTTGTACAAATGTAGAAATTCGATTCGTTTTGGTTTTAAGTCGGATTTTTTACTTCACAAGAATCAAACCTGGTGTCCAATCGAAGAGTACAAACTAAACCGAGGGTAGATTGTACATTTCAAATTAATATTCAAATTCTAACGGCGAAATGGAATTAGTTTGGGCATTGGGTGGAAACGCGCCAGAAAAATATTACTGCTGATCCTACTATAGATCAGTAGTTTTCCTTATAATTAACTATACATTATGTCTTAATACAGTACGTATTCAAAATCATGAAGTGTTTCATAAACAAAAATACACAATAAAGCACTTCTTATGGTGCAGACGTAAATACCATCGAGATCGTACTCGTTTTAAATTTTCAACATAAAACAAGACAGTTTTCACTTAATGACTTAAGTCAAAAGCCAGAGCAAACAAAGAGTACAGTACAAAAAAGTATACTATTGATATTATTCTGTTGCAATCTCAATCTTAACCCCACCCTGACCCAGAAAGACCTTTAGTAATCATTGGAAATACAGATAAGCACAAAATGGTTTCTATTTGAGGCCATAATAGTGGTCCAATAGAGCAGAAAATTCGATGGGCTACGAGTAGGGGAAGGTGGGTACAATTGTAGCATGGCATGGGGAAAGTTGTAGCACGCTTATATTTCTGCGTTAACCTTACTTTAAATTCGCCAAAATTTACATTTAAGAACCACCTATCCATTTGTACTTTTGTACTTTACTTCATTTGTGCCAATTTTTGCAGTTGGCATAAAATAAAACATGTTTTGCACACTCAAAAGTAACTTTTTAAGCATACATTAAATTTTTATTATCTTCGGACAGGTGCATTCTATAAAGGTAAAATTTTTAGGTTACAACCCTTAAATATACATCTAATCATGCAAAGATTAATATTTCATAAAACTTGTGTCCAATTTCTGGAAACACAGTAATTGTGGAA
>JABASC010003828.1:0-13198 GCA_019776185.1 Plutomurus gul
CTACATATTTGATTAAACACTTCACCCAGTTTCCTTATAAATACAAACACTATAACTTATGACTTGTGTCACACCGATTCACTTGCTTCGTGTGCACTACCCCCAATCACTATTTTGGTTACGACTATTGTGTTCGTGACAATGTCTCACTTTCCAAAATATCATACTCTAACTGCAAATGCACATGAGCACTGCCGTTACACGATAAATATACACTAAATATTATTAAGCAACAAGGAAAATTAAGAGAAGCAAATTGATTGCTTAATTCCTGATTGCAGGTGGGGAAATCATTTTCATTTCGTTCAGCTAAAAATACATAATCTCTATTCAACCAATGTTAAATCTATTAGACTTTTGTAGTGTGCATAAAAAGATATTCTCCTTAGCAATTGAATTGCGTGAAATTGTTAATTTAATGAGTACTTAAGAGATTTTTAAGATGTGGCATTAATATTTTAACAAATGAGTACTCGACTCATTTAGTGAGAGAGATGTGAACGTGAATGCCCTGTGAACTGCCTCAGTAAGTGGACTGTATATTTTCCACACTTGCCTCTTTCCAATCCAATTCTGTAGAATTACAATCAACCCGTTACGGCGGCTAGCCGCTTGGCTTGGCTACCAATCAGTCCTCCGTGTTTCTACTTTCTACTGCCACTAGAATTGCATATCCACGGATTTAGCGTGTAGCCAGTGTACTAGACAAAGTAAGGAAAGAGGTATCTGCAACTTTTGCACTCTTTCTAATTACCTTTCAGTCTAGTATGCTGAATCGGAGCTCTGTAGGTACTTATTGTTAGTTAGTGCTATTCTATCCAAAGTGCATTGGAAAGCCAATGGAAAGTAGTACGATAAAGGAAAGTACGAGGACAAAGTTAACTTATGGCTTGACTTGACTCTCCTAAAATACCATTGTCTCGTCTAATCCAAACGGTTCCCTTTTAATGCAGTGGCCTATAGCCACAGTCTCCGTCTCCCACCAATACATAATCGTGTACACTACTGCTATGTGTAGTATAGTACTCGCTCACTCTCTCTCACACACACACACACACAACGTAATATCCTAAATATTCAGTTTAACTCCCAACTGCTTAACAATTCCAGATACTTTATCCCGCTGAGTAATAATAATAATACATCGTATGCATATCCACTACTGCATACTACGCTGTAGGTAATTTCAACGGACCTCGGCTATTGCTTTCGCTTGAGCGCCTCTGTCAACTTTATGACAGGCATACTGCTCTAATTACTACACTACAAAATCTACACGAAACTACTAACGCTCAATTTACCCATTTCCTTCTTGTGTCAAGTGAATGGAACAGCCAGAGAGCAATGCAGTGTGTTTAACTAATGTTCTCCGCTCAGAAAACAAACGATACTTTGTGTGAAGTAGACTGGATTGCATTGATTGGCATGCAATATAATACAAGTAGTAGGAGGTATCTGTACTGAAATGTAATATGACATGTGAACATGCTTGAAAAACTGTCACTTGCTTTTCTGGGGGAATTAAAATCTCTTTAAATTCTACAGAGTGCTCCGTGAAATCTCTAGAAATCAGTCAGCACCTACATTCAGTGTTGCAAGATGAAGGAAGATATCAAAATAAATATTAATTAGTTTAAGAATTGGCTTGCAAAATGAATTCGATACTCAGTTTTTAGGTACAAATAGTACCTGTTCTTTTACCATGTATTCTATTCTGAATCAGCACAAACATAGAGAGCTATTCAGTACATCGGTGCACACGTTCTATTGTTTGAATGTGAGATGCATTATTTTAGTATTACTATGTTAGGTAGTAGGCTGAATGGCAAAAGTGTACATACATAATGTTAAACAAAGCGATAGGCATTCTAGGCACGGATCTGATGTGGGAATGTAGAGAGGGAGCGTGAGACAGAAGCATGCAGTTCAATCTAATCGTGGAGTGACAGCTTTAAGGGGGAGAGACGAGACTGGAAAATACACACACAGAGCACAGAACGACGTTTCTTTCTTAAAGGTGTTCAGATTTTAAATTGATGGATTAGATTATAGTATGAAGTTGGGGTAGTGTGGCTTTGGGTGGGCGTGGGGCGTTGTCTCAGCTGCTACGCGACTTCATTTACTTTATTCACGTTACCGTTCAGTTTAGTGTTAGTATAGTGAACTATGTCTACGCAGTGAAAGTCTCACGAGACGATTGTCTTGTCATAGCGTATTTTCTCCCACAATAGAAATTCCAGAGAGAAATTCTGAATAATAATTGTTCGCAATGTATGTAATTAATACAGTAAACAATAATTATAATTATAGAGATTAAATTTGTATAAAATAGTTGCTGTGTTTGAGAAGACCAAGTGAAAGACAGAATTGTGTTAACTATATTTTGTGAGTATTAAATAAACGGATCGTTTTTGCAACTTTTACAAGACAGAGTACAGGAGAAAGTAGGGATAACATTTCCAGCAGAATGGTGAATCAGATTTTGTGCATTTGCACGCAAATAGGATTAAGATACATTGTGACTTGTGACAGTGAATGGTAGTAACAGGAGGAATATATTTATTTGATGATTCGCAGGTGACAAGAGAGAGGCATCGGGAAGAGATCGCTAACAACTACCCAGTGACAAACAGAGAACACGAGAGGAATCGACAAGACAAGGAAAAGAATTTGACAATGGAGTGGAAGAGTGAAATCAATTGAAGAGTCAAGTTGAAAGTGAAGCTTCACCTTTCCCCTAAGCGAACGACTGAGGATGACACTAATAAAAGAAAAGATTTGCCCATCTCTGCTTCTTTTCTGTATACTACTTGTGCCAGGTAAGGGAAACGGATTTTACTCTTCACACACATTCACTGCTGCGCCTTATTTATATGTGGGAATAGGAGAGTAAGGCAGGATTTCACGATTGTCATCTTAAAAGTCAAGTCAGAGAGAAAAGTCTGGCGAAGTGGAGCCGAGATTTTTTGGAAATAAGCCTATTTCGTTACTTATCTTCTTATTTCATGTAGTCCTATAAATAAGCTCTGATATAGATATCTTTCAGCCAGAAAACATCTCGTTAGCAAGCGTAGCATAAATCACACAAATAATACGAATTTATCTACAACGCATTAATTCTGAACAGACACAAATTAATTTCTGTGTGCTTTTAAGATTTTTCGCTGCACTTTTTGTTTAATGTATAGCTACTTATCTATACTTATGTATATTCATGCCTAATTGTAAGTAAATATAAGTAAGTAAGATACATTCAAGTTATTATAACGATTTTTAGGGGATTTCTGAAAATATCACTGGTTCAAGATATTTTATCGAGCTTTTTCGCGGAATTATGTAATTTATCCAACTAAATTTTCTCATATTTATCAAATCTTGCGATCTTTAAAAAATAAGTAAATACAATTATAAGGGGACTGTGTGTCTTGTTCGTGTATGGTTATGAAGTAGACAATTTGTAAAGACGCAGTGAGTACTACAAGTACTAAGGTGACTAGTAAGGGGAGTGCTCGTCAATCCAAGGACACAAATGATGTATTGGCACAAAAACAAAAATACCCGAGTCAGGACATCTGACACTGGGAAATGTTGACGACACGTTTGCATGTGCTTCGATTTTTCGTAAGTGAATTAGATAAGTAATTGGACACTTTTTTTCGATAATTGACTTTACTTGACTTCACAAACAAATTCAATGTAAACTTTTATAATTTGTTACAACAATAGGAGGAACAGAAATAGTATTTCGTTAGAGTCGCATCTTATTTGATTTCCTGTCTGTTATTAGTTAGTTGGTGAGCATCGGGTATCAGAAAGCAAATTTCAAGTCAACAAGTGGGGAAATATGTTTCCATATCTGTGTAAACATTCTTGTTATAACATTTTCCTACCAAAATGTCACGTCAAAGTTGGAAAATCGTGTTTTCCATTCAAGCGTGAAAATATCGTAATCAAATTTCCTCATTTCACATCCCGAGAAACATGTCCTATAGAAAAAAGTTAATTTGACATCTGGACTGAACTGACTCTTCACTTAACTATCTTTTTCTGCAAATGAGAAGGCGATAATGATGTTATCCAATTTCCCCCTCGTGCTGTGTATTTGCAAGGAAACTAAATGATAGGATTCTGTTCTACTTATACGTAAAATGTAGAGCGCAACTAATCTACACGAACTACCAACAAAAGAGTGAAATGTTAAAATCACGACAAAAAAACTCATCTTGTTTGAGGACTTCATTTCATTAAGACGAAAAGTTAAGAAGAGACGCATTTTTGTAGCAAATGTGTTCCTCTCCATTTAATTTACTCCTATATAATTTTTCTACAAGTCTACCATGTGAATGCAATGCTCTCTGACTGAGCGGATGTTTTACTTTTAATTAATTAAATTATTGCATGTTGTACGTTTTGCTTTGCTAATACTTGCATTGCGTTACTGATGGCTGCGTACAAATAGTACACTACATTGACTTTAACTGAATAACAAATCCTTATGCTGCTCAAACCAACATACGTACAATTACTAATGAAGACAAAATGCATAGGTAGTTAGAATGAAATATCAAGCTCCTAGTTTTTTATTGACTGGAACGTCCGACAGCGAAATGTAAAGTTGGAGACTGAGAGAGTAAGTGAGAGGATTATGGTTGCTGAAGAGTCACTTCATTGACTCTAACGACTTTATTCAAGAGTGCTATTAAGATTATCCAAATCTTTATTACACAAGCAAATTATATACATTTATTACACTGCTGCAGTGCATCCTGCTATCTGCAGTGGCCCTATATTGGCCCTTCAAGGTCTGCTTAGTACTGCAGCCTTCAACCTTCAACCACTTTCTTCAATGTTTGACCTATTGTAAATGTAATACATGAATGAATTTATCATAAATAACATTGGCGTCGTGGTTCTTGTATTTATAAAGATTTATATAGAAAGATTGAATGCATTCAACAATACATAATTTGAGTTCTGTAGACGTTGTAAACGTTTTCAATGTCGAAAAATATTTAACAACTTTGGTTTACTACATTTAATTTACAATGCCCAGCCAGATTTATTGTAACCGATCAGTCATATTTCCATTACTCAAATGTAAGAAAGTTGAAAAGTGATTTTCATAAAGCAAAGCCCTAAAAATCTCGAATTTCACTCGCCGTCACTTTGGGATCTGTTCCTACGTCCTGTGATGTGCTGTCATACAGCATCTTGTCCTGTTCTCTCGCTTTGGCCATAATTTTAAATAGTCCAGCGGAGAAATACCCGGGAGTGCCCTTGAGCTGCTAAATAATAAAGCCGAGTTATTTTTTAAATGGCCCATTAGAGAACTATACATGGATCGTAAAGTTACCCATAAAATCCAAGCGTATGAAAATACTTGATGTTGCTGTTACACTTGTGTTGCTTCCCACTTAAGATCTCCGTACTGCACAGTAAAGTGTAGGTGCATACATTCATTCTCATCTCATCCCCAACTTCCCCATTTACCATAATATCCAATCCAACCATAATACTAATACGTACACGAGAAGAAAGTCCTTTCCGTTTCATTGCATCGTAGTCGGCTTACTGTATACTGGCAGTTGGCTTGGCCTTCTCCCAGACAAAACATACTTAGACTACAATAAAGAATATTCTTCCGTCTCCCCGTCCCTCCACCACCACACTGCAAAACGATTGCCTTATTATTACGACTATCTACGTCCATTTATCCAATTCCAAACTGCTTAGAAGCAAAATGGCATTCAGACTAATTTAGTAGCTACATTAGGAGCAAGGGTCTTTCCAGAAGTAATAAGTAGTACTTAGCTGCCTCTAATGGAAGGGACGAGGTACAAAAATTCCTTTCCACCTAAAATCCACTTACGTCTACATGCAATTTTAAATCTGAGCCTCGAGACCTTTGTTGCACTTGCATTTGAATGTTCTAGATATTTATTTCAAAAATTACTCGAGGGCGGAATTGGCTATTTCATAATTTCGTATATCTTTCGCTTATGTAACATGTGCATTCAAATACTCATCTCAAAATCTTCTATCCTTAATGATATTCAATGTTTTTAAGATTAGACTGTATTTTCCATGTTATCTAAACATTAATTGTACCTATACGCAGTACATTTTGACAATAATTTGTGCAATTAGGTTTGCGTGGTATACACAACATTGAGATAATGTATCTAGTAAAACCTTTGATTTTCGCTTCGTTGCAAGTGCGCTCATTCTGTAGGTGAATTTTTGCAGTCGTAAAACTACAGATAGGGAAGGCAGTGTGCAGAAGGACGCTACTTACTTTTGGGAATCAACAAAGGATTTACGTAATGTTAGTAGGTGATGTGATTGCATTCTAGAGGGCTCAAAAGGTGAATGGTCTAGTTTCAGTTGGTGGCCTGGTCTGGTGAAAACAAGACACACAGGAAGCACAGAACCAGCAGACCTATTTGTCCTGAATGCCAACTTTCTGATATTTGGAGCAAGTTGAGAGGAGACCATAGGGAGAGCTTTAGCAGGGCAAGTCATGGGCAGTCGACGAACGTCCAACCAGCACAATGGAAAGTGTTGAACGGATTTCTAAGTGGTTGAGGTGCTTACTCACACTATTTATATCCTACTCTTCCGAGTATAATTTATAGTAATGTATATAGTTTACGCTCATGTGTAACATCCACAGTGTAAAGAATGTAGAAGTCAAGCCAACTGGAGTTAACGCTAAGCCAGCACCTCAATCTCAAGTGGGGAGAGACAAGACGACAGCACGAGAGAAAAGGAAAGTCAAAGGCAACAAGACTCACAAGACAAGTCACTCGAATGTGACAAAAGGTTAGATTTTAGTCGGGTCTTGTAGACACCAAGGAAGACAGCACACGGCAAGGTCATGAAAACTTTAAATCCTTTAGCCCTCATCTCAGCCTGACTGCACGCTCTGGAATCTGGGTCTACATCCGCCTTTCCCTATTAGTCACACATTTGTTATGATTACATCAAACCACAATCAAGTATTAGTATTTCCTACGCTGTTGTCCCCATTGCAAAATTATTTGTGCACATGCATACTTTTTGCACATGCAAATTCAGATTGGAAAATTTAGGGCGCCATGGGTTATGTGATGTGAAACGAAGGGTAGCAGCCACGGACCCCAAAATATCAAATCAGCATAATCGACTGGCGCCCAAACTGATCTATGAGGATGCAGACAGCAGTAGATCCAGTCTGAGAAAAGTATAGCAGGGGTGTTGCTATGCTGGCTTCAATTTTGTGTGTGCACCCATCTACTAACTCACAAGATGTTATGCTGCAATGACTTCTCGTGCAGTGCTGTCTCTTCCAAGAAGATAGATACAATTTCAGTCAGTAGTTACTACAGCTATAAGCTATATGTATGTATACTAGTACATGGAGTACATAGTTAGTGTATACGCGTGAACATGTATGAATTGGATTGGTGGTGCGAGGAGGTGGATAAGTAGACTAAATATCATCGTCTGGTGTATAAGATGTGGGTGGGATAAGATGTGAGTGCGAACAGTACCGGGCTATAGTTAGTGGAGTCAAGTCGCAGAATAAGACAGAGTAGTAGCAGCAGATCGAAATGGGGATGGAATGTCAAATCGATAATGTTATCAGATGTTGAACTTGTTAGTGTATGTAATGTAATAGCCAGTCGACTCACTTCACTTCGACAAAACTCTCGTCCTTCACTTACGTAATGTTAACTTAACGCTTCTATGTATTTCTCGTCGGCAGGGCCAGGGTAAGAAAAAGCCAGGCCTTTTTCCCAACCATCCACCACCACCACCACCACCCGCCGAGAACATAAACACTTGAAACTGTGCGGGACTACTTATGAGCAGTGGATTCACAAACCCTGTGACAGGTCTGCTGCCTACACTGCCAACACAGACGGAGCTACATAGCTGACAATGAGACGAGTGCAAGTCTGTAACGCCTTTATATATTCCACCCCCTTCTTCTTGTCGTTTCACTTTCGTCGTGACAAAATATTAGATATACTTTAAAGCTCATCCTTGTCCTGCGTATGCATTTTCTATGTAATGAAGGGGAAATCGATTAAATATACTCGTGGATGGAGCAAGTTAACTGGAGAGATTGAGGATATGGCGAGCAGCAGCGACAGAGATTCCAAATCTGTAAAGAGATTCTCTCGATAAACGGGGATGAAGAGTTTATAGTTTTTTGTCAACGAGTGTACTAAACTCTATTATCACGGTCGGGAGTCATTGCGAAAGTTCGAATGAGAGGTAACGTTCATACACATCTGTATTTATGATATGCCTGATAGGATTGAGAGTAGGTGAACAGCCGAAACAATGAAATGAGCTGCAGGGGCGCGATACTCATTCGATTCCTATATCCGCACGCAGTAGGCAACCCCTGCTCACAAATCGAGATGGATATACATACTAGGAAATGAAAGAATATACGTATGTACGTATTTTACAGGTTTTTCCATCATTTTTCTATTTTCTCCACTTGCACTGAAGACCTTTCCGCTCACCACCATTTGTATGGAGTTGGAGTGATTGAGTCTTTTTCTATACTATGCACTATGTAGTCCACGTAGTGGTACATACGGAGAAGAGTTCGATTTCTATTCTGGGCCGCTGAGAATAAATATAGTGGTACTACTGCGTGCATTGGCAGCTGTGAAAGGATATTAAGACGGAAATCAACTCGGAGGTCGAATATAGAATCGACGCACTACGAAAAAAAGATTTTACATGAAGAATAGACATTTTTACGGCCAGAGTAGATCTGTATTGCTCTCCACTTTGGAAACTTTAAGATTCAAGAAAGAAAGGAAAGCGAATCTTGCTCGCACTTGCAGGGGATGTTTTCCATGTACCACAACGTTAACTTTCTAACTTCAACTTCTCTAAGTATAAAAATGTGGAAATGTGACAAATAAAACTCTATGCGCAATCGATAGAAATTCTCCTGTCAACATAATTTTTTTGCTTTTGGAAATGCACCACAAATATTACATTTTAAAATGCGAGTGAGCTACATACCTAAATAATTTGTCAACACATTGACATTACTATGTAAACTACGTTTACTAGGATGATGGGGGGAAGTCTATCGTTTCGCTGTTCAAGTGCTGGGTAAATGAGAGGTAAATACAAGATTATGAATTACTCTGTTATTCGTAAAAAGAAATCTGTTCAGTTTGTCAAGCTGCTTCGACTTAGGCAGGTGGTTGTACATATTTCGTCTCAAAATTGAAATTATCAAAAGAGAATTACGAAATATTGCAGGAATTGAATTGTTCGAGTAAAAGCTTTATTGCTACAGCAGAAGGAACCAATTAGGAAGAACTCTGCGAATACAATCAGTCCTAATCCATCCAGACCACATTCTTAAAAAAGAAAGACGGTAAATCTCTGCAAATGGCCTCGCCATCATAATAATGACAAAGAATGGCTCTCTTTCCAGATTCCGTACAATTTACGTCCAACTACAACTTATTCCCGTTCTTTTCTTTTCCTAAGTAGCCGTGCACTAGGAAAAAAATAAAAACCCATAGCAAAAACAGAATGATCCGCTGCAAAAACCGCTGCAGCTTATTTATTCGTTGTGCTCCAGTTTACTTCAATATTGTAGCCACACGTAACACCGCTTACTGGACTTATTTAAATTCTCGCTTCACTTTCTTTTGTGTACATAGGCATCATGTCTTCACATACGTAGCAGTGATTAAACAGGAATTTTCTAGTTCGAAAAATGATAGCATTATTCTCTACTGTCGCATGACACACTTTAGGGTTCAGGTTTGTGCACCACATGCATGGTAATGTAACCAGAGTTCAGATTAAGTAGAAAACAAAGTCAGTACGAACGTAAAAACTGAAAAGTTCCAGGAAGATAATTTTTTCTTGTAGGGATATGAAGTTTGATTGTATGTGTAATAGGCAGAGCGATTTGAGACAAGTGGATGAGTGACGTTGAAAGCTTTTTAAACTAAACAGAAAATTTTAAACATGCTCTCCTCTCATTTGCCCACCCACTATTCACCATCGTGTTTACTCCCTTGGGCTTCCTGTGTAAATGAGTTCTGTCAAATCCGACTTTCAGACGACAATTACCAGAGAAGTAGAGCGTAGACGTTCAATTAATGTTTAAGCTTAATTCTATCATTGTGTCACATTGTGGCATTTGTGTATTTCGATTTGAAGAGGTCACGAAGTGTGACGGACAATGACAATGCATAATAAACAGCAGCGCTAAATGTTTGGAATACAAGAAATAACACTACTTATTTATAAATGGTAAAATAAAGCAGAAAAAATCGGATGTAAGGAATTGTAAATTAAAATAAGAATAAGAACAGTGAACCAGTGAATGCAAAATAAAAACAACGTTTATTTTGCAAACATTGTATAAAGTAATTAGGATGTAAGGGCTTCCTGCCGCACACATTTTACCTTGAGAGTATTCTTCATACACTATGATTTATAATAGGTATCTGACATTTCGGATGGTTTCTAATTTCCATTCAAAATAGCAGTGTTTTTTCACGTTTTGAGTGACAAATCATGATGAGTCGTCTACTTATTTACTTGTACTCCCAAGTGTTGCAGTTTGGGGCGCCATCACTTATGTCACTCCGACCAACCGATTTCACTTCAACTCGGTTCGGGGATAGGTGAACGGTTTTAATAATAAGCAATTCAAAAGGATGCTATTTTGGATTTTATGAGCTTTACAAAAGCCACTGAAAAATTGGAGAATACAATCTGCAGAGAGTACTCAATTGCTCTAATTAATTGTTGAAGCAGCTCTATTACATACACTGACGTGGTGCACAAGTGAAAAATTTCAATTTCAATTTTAAACACGATACAATGCATTGTCGAATTAAAAGAGCAGTGATATTTATTTTCTCTCAACTCAATCTGCTTAAATCCTCAATAAAATAAAAGTTTTTCTTCCTCGAAAGCAAACCTACAAAAGGAAATTGGTGGGAAAAATGTATTTACGTATGTGCAGTGAAGTATGCAAGAAATAGTGAAGGCAAAGGAGGAAATGTAAGAGATAAACTGCTGGCAATCGTATGATATTTATGTGTAGTACTATCCATGGTTTTCTTGTTCAGACTGCAAATTCAGTCAACAGAGAGTAATGTGAGATTTTTACAGAGTACGTTGCACACTAAAACCTGCTAAAACTAAGCAGCATACACTTGGTCAATTCACTTTCATTAATGCCACGCAAGACTAATTAAGATTAAACGTTCTTCTTCTAGGCTGTCGCTTCCCTTGTTCTTTTGTCTCCGTCTTTCCTTCATTCATTTATTCCCATTTTCCACTAACACGAGGACGACAGAAACATCCTTCTCGTCTCCGCATTTCTCCTTTTTTTTTTTTACTTTACACTTCAACAATATACAACTCTACTCTGACAGTAGAATAAGGGGATGAATGCACTGGCAAGAAAGTGAAGCACTTGTTATCTAGAATATGGCAAAGCTTTCATTCTTTTCGAGGAAATTAAACGTATCTGCAATCTTATTCAAAATAAGAACTAATTTCCTACCACCATATTTGCATACATTCATTTCATTCAGGCAATATCTACTACCTACGTACATGTCTATTCATGAATTTTACTCACAATGAAAGTGAAGTGGCGAAAAACATTCATTTTACTTCCAGCGGTGTACACAGTCAAGAAGAAAGTAATTTCTACAACACTGTCTAGTTTATTATATTCTTTTCTTTGCAAGAGACGAACCCTCAATAAAAGAAAGTAAAAGTAAATTCGTATTCGAAAAATGTACATGACGCATCAATTATATTTCAACAAATTCTCGAAGAATTTTATGTACAATATACACATGTTGCACATATTATATGAAGATGTATTACCACTAACTACATCTTCTGCTCGATTTTAGGTGTGATCTTATTTGGGGGTGAAATATCTTTTTGCATGTTTACCGGACCTTATACACCATTTCAGAGCACTCATCAACTAAAATTTACGAATGTTGTTGATTACTTGATGTAGAGCAAAACTTTTTATACAAAGTTCTAACATTGTATTAATAAAAGTTACCAATGCGATGTGAAAGCAGCAAGATGAAAATTGGCTGATAGAGCTACCGATTTGCCGGTCGATTGCTAAAATACAAAATTGTAAGACAGACTTCTGGAGAAGACAAAGTAGGAAAAAACAGGGAGCCGTAATGACACTCGATTTCAATTAGGCCCTTCATTTGCATTATTTACACTCAGTCAAGTAAGTGAAGTATGCAATGAAGGAAAAAAGTAGTTTTGCTATAAGAATATTTGTATTTAGAGCAGAGTACAATTTCTGGTGAAAGAATTTGCAAAGAGCTGTCCAAATCGGTTAAACTTTGGCTGGCTCTCGCCAATGTCACCCGCAGACTCCCTTGAAGAAAATCCGAAGAAAAAACAAAGAAAAAGAAAAGTCGTAATTTGTCAAGATAGACTTAAATGGGAGAGTTAGTGGTATACGCAAGCATAGCGCATAACACATCTCAAAAATCTTGTTAGAGGAATAAAGACTTGATGGAAATGTATAAAACAACAAATGTATTAAGAACATTTAGAATAAATAAGAAAGCTGCTCTGGAATTCACTTCTTTTCTTTTGTGGGACAACTATACTAGTACGTCAGTGGAAATACAGACATTGGTGTTTGGTGGAGTGAGCTACAAATGGTAGGATTGTAAAGAAAGCAAAGAGACAAGAACGTAGACAGCAGCCAAATGTACACAAAGAGAAGCAGTAAAGCATTCAACTCAAGTCGAATTCAATTCGATTCGGTTTCACTTGATTTCCGCTATTGTTTTCACGGTGGGGAAAAAAGCTCTTGTGTCAAATCAAGACATGATGGCGGTGTCAGTGCACAATGCTCTCCAAATAATACATTTACATCGTGTACTACATGATTTGGAAAACCCCACAATTAGTACAATATGTAAAAAATAACGTTCATGACTAAAATATAATGAGCGCAAAGAAGGAACCCGCCACACAACCATTTACTTCCCAGGCATAATTACTATAAGTAATATCCTCAACAGATATGTATTTACCAATAATTGTAGTTTAAACCAAATGCGATATTAGTCCCCATTCCCCATTAACAATATTTCCAACACTCCACTACAATTAAATATTTGTATGGAATTCAGTTTAAATTCTCTAC